>JAHLJT010009061.1:0-37326 GCA_031308135.1 Acheta domesticus | reverse complement strand
CAACCAGGTTATGCCACATCAGTTGATTGTGGCCAAAGAATGCTCAGATACCATTCTATTTTGTGAAGGAAAAGTTGATTAATGCCACTTTAGTTTCAGTTCTTCGTCAATATAAATCAGATACCTACATTTTTTAATTTTGTTCCCGAACCTATTGTTTAAAAACAACTTTTGAGTATACGGAAACTTCAGAGAGAAACACAATTCCGAGACATTTACAGAAATATGAAGGATCATTCAGTTGGCTTAACTTTCACTCACTGCGCTATTCTGAAAGTTTTTTTATATCATGATCAGATTTTTAGTCATTTTTCTTTAAAAGAAGGTTGGGAAACCAATGACTCACCGAACACGTCAGACGGTTCCTGAACCACTCTTGTGATGGGCTGCCGCAGGGCACGTGGCTGGCGATGCGCGCGGGGATGCGGTGGCTGGGGGAGTGCTTCTTTGGGCCGCCGCCGCCACTAGACCCGATCCTCCTGCCTTCGCTGGCGGAGCTCATCAACGCCTCCGAAGCAATCGGCTTCAACGCACAGGTGAGACGCCCTGAAACAAAACGAGTTCCACAGGGTGAAGCGTTTCCCAATCTGAACTCCCTGAAAGAATACGAGATACATCGAGTAAATCATCTCCCAATTTGAACTTCCTGAAAGAAAACGAGAAGTATGTATGTACTGTGGCGGATAGCCTGAGCCATCGCGTCCAACCTTGCGACCGTGGGTTACGGGGTACGTGTGGTAATACGTCGGGTACGCGTTTGCGTCCCTACGCTGTGTTCTGGTCTTCTCAACTTGAGAAGTGAGTTTTGTCATTGTCACACAGAAACATATACGGGGACATTGCAAGGAAAACGCACACTATAATCTTGCCCGACCGGAAATCGAACCCGTGGTCGCGTCATGGAAAGCGAGCACGCTGACCAATGAGCTATCCGTGAGGGCATACGAGATACATAGTATAAATCCCCACTCATTACGAACTTTATGAAAGTATACGAGTTACATAAAGTGAATCATCTCTCAATTTGAACTTCTTGAAACATTACGCGTTACATAAAGTAAATATTCTCCCAATTCTAACTTCTTGAAAGAATACGAGTTTCATACAGGAAATCTTCCCCCAATTTGATCATCTTAAAATAATAGTCGATAGTCAGAGAGAAACTTCACCCAGTTTGAACTTGCTGAAATAATATAGGTTAAACAGTATCTCCGTCCAATTCGAACGTGCTGGTATAATAAACGATAATAAGAGGTTTACCTTCAATGCATTTACACTTGTGGAATGCTACCAAACGTCTTGGGTGAATATTCGAATATTCATCCAATTTGATCTTTCTGAATTGATACCCGATTTCAGGGTGAATCTTCCCGCCCTTTGCTGACATAGTACTTGATGTACAACGATAATCCTCACTGAACATGAAAATGCTGGAATAATCCGAGCTGCCAATACCAGATATTTAGAAATGAATGCACAAAAGAAAACTAAAAACTCTCTCTTTATTACATTTATTGAAAACATTCTGCACTGTTGTTGACTTTTTAATGGGGTAAGTTATGTGGATTTTTACTTTATTGCAGAAAATATACATTTCGCAAATGATGTCAATTGCAATTTGGATCCTGAGAAAGGAGTTTTCCACGTCTAAATAAATATGATCATGCTATAGAAATTATAATGAAGGTCGAAGACGAACGAAATATTAAGAATCGTACTTAAGACACATACAATTGCTAATTGCATTTAAAATAGTTGAAGTGTTTGGACTGATTCCATCGCTCCGTCGGTTAGATCGACTGTCTGGCTCAAAAGAGGTCCAGAGTACCGATACAGGTGGAATTTACATTTACTCTCCAAAAATCCATTTTTAGCTTTTAGATAAATTATGCTCCCCCAGATATCCATCGCATATGTAACGCTCGTTATTTCGCGATCATCAGCTTCTAAAAGGCTCTGTACATGGCGTTCCCACAGGCCACCGACGCAAGCGACGGCAAGCTCCCTGATGGCGGCCCGGCTACGGACGCAGACGCCCGCCCGGCTCGAGGGGACGGAGGGTGCGCAGGGCGCGGGGGGAGGAGAGGGCGAAGGGGAGGTCGACGAGGAGGAAAGCGATGGCTCTAAAAGCATCCACGGTAAGTTCATGAGCCTCGATGACGCAATTGAGCGGTTCTTACAACAAACAAAATTTCATAATTGCCCAAGGATCGTTCAAGGATGTATCTGGGTCACACAATTGAAAGCTTTCGATACGTGTCAATGAAATCAATAAACATGAAAGTACTTCAATGTCAGAATTCTGTATTCGAACATGGAATTGAATTTAATCGTTTTTTTTTACTTTCTCGCCTTACGAATACTTCGTAGAGAAGAGAACGTTATGTAATCGTGCGTCGGAAAAGTCTAATTTTCGACAGAGAAACTCTTATAGCTGGGTTCTGGTAACGAAAAAGTGGATAAATTCTAATGCTAAATTTAGAAAACAATTATCTAATTCGTGGTTTAGGCAAAATCCATGTTCTGTTGCTTCTTGTTACTGAAAAATCGATTGACAGCAAAACGTCCGTTCTATCCGTCCATCCGTCCGTCTGTCCGTCTGTGGTCAACGCTAGCGCCTAAACTGTTCAGTCGATTTTTGTCCAAAATTGATATTCCCCGATCGTTTTCACTGATATCAAAGCTCCTGGAATTTGAAACCGATATTTTTACTTTGAAGGGTACTTTACATGAAGCCGTTGGACATTTTCAAAGTTTTCAAAATATTGGCTCCAAATTTTTTGATTAACTTTGTTGTTAAATAGTGCGAAGAATGTTTAAGAGAATGATGCACTATCATTTTTGTTAATATCTCCAATTTTTTGAAAATTGCAAAAAAGAATTTCAAAACTACAAAAATCAAGACAGAGATTTTTGCCCAAACAAAGTCGTTGTACAAATTAACACTTTAAATAAGATCCTGTACACTTTTTTGAACAAACGAGTAGTTTTTGTGCAAACTGCGTTTGAAATTTTCCAAAATTTTGTTTTTCAAAAACAGCTCCAAATTTTTTCTTATTATTTTCTTCACTTACGTAATAAGGGACGGTAAAAATACGGCGCTAATCCTATTTCCGGATGACGCTCGGATTTTGGAAAATTTCAAAAAGTTAAGACTACAAAATTAAGACTACAAAATTGTTGCTTGAGAGAACTTTTAAAACTACAAAAGAGATTTTTGCCTGAGACGAAATCTGTTCTACAAAATTAGTTGGCGCATGAAATTTGCGAAAATTTTTCTCAAAAACCACTCCAAATTTTTTCTTTAAATTTTCTCTACATGTGTAATAAGAGACGACAAATAAATACATAAACTAGTGGTTCTATAGAATGGCACAGACTTTCTCGTAGAACTTAGTTTTCTAATCTCTATAGTTTGAACTAGTTTTTCTGTTATGAGTGATGATCTTCCCAGACACCTTCTTTGGGCGCACAAAGGACGTTTTGTTTCAAATTCTCTGTATTTTTCGGCTTCGTAATGCTAGAAATTAAACCACCATACACTATTACTTCTATAGAAGTGTAAATGCCATGCATAGCAAAGGTAGTCGTGGTCGTTAGATGGCGAGCATCAGCCCACCTCTTTCGAGTGAGGCTTCGCTGTTTCGAGCCTTGGTGGGGAATATTATTTGTCAAAATTCTCTGTTGTCACAGGAAATAATTGAGAATTCTAGAAACATGATTGAAAGCCGTGTGAAGCCATTCGAATCACAAATATTGATCATTACGCTAAATTAACTGGAAGTGTCTGTGTATAATTTTCGAATGTTTGACTTTTAACATTTTTTCACGTTTGTTGGATTGGTAAAGTGTGGGTACCATCATATCAATTGTTTCTTTATCGTGCATGCATTTACCATTTTATAGCTCGGTTCGATTTATTTTATGGCTCTGTTCGCCTATGCGGTGCTAGTGTGGCGCAGTGGTATAAGTTCCGGCTCGTTAACTTTGAGGATCGGATTTCGGGACTCGGAACGGAAAATGTTTGCTGGAAGAAAACATTTTATGGAGTAGTTGGTTTATGGTAAACTGGTTTGTGGTAAACTGGTTTATGTAATAGTGGAATAGCATTTAGGACCACATAGAAGCAGTGCGAGAAAGTATGTGCGTTGGAAGCACCAATAGTTTCTTTTCTTTCGGTTTTTCAAAATCTAAAATCTTTGATGTAGAAATACGTAAGTATCCGCGTCTGATCTCGGAAATTTTACGGACAAAGCTTAATGGTTCAATCAATAGAATTATTGAAAGTACGTTACTTTCACTGTGATTCATTATTTTATGTGCGCACGAGCGAGGGTCCAATGAGCAGTGGTTATCAGAAACTCACCACGAGTCACCCTGCGTCACGTCACGGACCGGAATCATTTTGTGACTGGCCTTAGAGTTAACCCTCCAGCGGGCGCGCTGTCGTAAATTGTACGACAACAGCAGTTTTCTTGAATTTGCTATCAACTCATTGTTGCCAAAGACTTCTAAGTTCTTGATATTCCTCGCATATATCTTTAATTATGCTTATCTTCAGCCATTGTTTAGTTGGCACGCGAGATTCAGTTTCTGTAACGCTTTGTTCGATGTAAGGTGTAGTGTCGTAAATTTTACGTTGCGCGGCTGCTGGTGTTATAAAGTTATCAAATTTTGTGGAAGGTGTCCAGGGAAAGTATTCATGTGACTGAAATTCAGCGTATTCTTCAAGAACTGTCGGATAACCAACATGATCATGAATTGGATAGTGAAAGTGACCTGAGTGTTGAAAATATAGAACAACATGAGCATGATAGTTCATCGGAACAAGAGCTTTCGTTTATTTCTCATTGTTTCTTTATTTTCATTGTGTTGTGTCTATTTTATCCTTATATAACTTATGTAGTATATAGAATATATGTTCTATATCATTCAAAGATATTGCACAGCGAGATAAGATCGCGTAGTTCTACAATTTCTTGATTTTATTCTAGAGTCAACGAATGTAAAATTTACGACACGCTCCTGCTGGTGAGAACCTTTTGCGCGCGCCCGCTCGAGGGTTAAAGCCGACCCTACGTGTCCCGTGCGTCCCACAGGCTCCCGTTCGACCTCGGCCCGGCGCATCGGGACGCCGCGCATGTCGCCCTTGCGCGCCGCGTCCCCGCGCCGCTCCCCGTTCCGCAACGCGTCCCCGCGCCGCTCCCCGTTCCGCGACGCGTCCCCGCGCATGTCTCCGTGCCGCGACGCCTCCCCGCCGGTGCTGGCTCCGCCCGCCCTGTCGCCGGCGCCGGCGCCGCCCCCGCCCGCCGCCGCCGCCCCGGCTGCTGCGCCGCTCGGCCGGGTCGCCGCGCCGCCACGCGCCGCCCCCGCCCCCGCCCCCATCGCCGCCGCCCAAGTCGGCGCAGAGGCGCGGCGTGCGCGCGGCCGCGTCGCGTGACTCCGCGTGCGGCACGGGCGTCAGCAGCGTCTCCGTGCTCGACACGGAGCGCGGGCCGCGGCCGCGCTGGCGCTGACGCTCACACCACTGGCGCTGACGCTCTGGCTCACACCACTGGCGCTGACGACGCTAACAGCGACGCCGCTGGCGCTGACAGCGCTGGCATAGTCACTGGTACTAAAGCCGCTGGCACTGACACCGCTGGAGCTGACGCTGCTGGGCGCGTCAGCGCTGGTACGGACGCCGCTGGCGCTGACGCAGTGGCGTAGACGCAGCAGGCGGTGGGCTATTAGCGCTGAGGTCCACAAACAAGTACTGGCTCTCCTGCGCTGGCGTTGAAGCTCACGCTGCTGGCACAGGCGCACAACACCGCTGACGCTGATAACGTTGGCACTGACGTCGCTGACTCTGATGCAGGGAGTAGAGCAGCTAGCGCTGCGCTGGCGTAGTGGCGCCGAGGACCGCATACTCCCGCTGGCGCTGATGTCCTCGCGCTGACGCCGCTGGCGAGCTGCAGCTGGTACTCCCTGACGCTGACGCCCCCGCGACTGTCTCCGCTGGCTCTAACGCCCGCATCCTGGCGCTGGTGTGCTGGCGATGCAGCCTTTGAGGCATGGTAGACGCGCAGGATGAATCTCCTGACGCCTTCGGAGTTGGTCTGACGGGAGCGTGGGTGCCGATGTAGTCACTTGCGCTGTGGGCCTCCTTTATGGCTGGGGTTCGAGCCAAGAAAATCCTCTGTGAGGCATGGGCTACAAGGTGAGTGCGAAAGACGGTTCTGCCAGTAGAAGACTGAATAATGCCCACAGTCCCTTTATGGGAAGAGGACACATACGAGGGCAAAGAGAGGACCTCGTTTGGCTAGGTCAATGAACCGAACAAAGATATCACTAGGTTGACTTTCTCTTGTAGAACTATTCCCTAAATCCGGAAGCTTTTCATTGTCGTGATACACTGCCATATAAAGACCGCGTAACGCTTCAATGTCCTAATGATATCTTATCCGAAGAGCCAAAAATATTGATTAACGAAAATATCATGCCATTTAAATCAAGGTAGAGTATTTGTGATCTGAATGTGAAGGAAATCACAACAGAAATTGGAACTGTAGTCTGGCTTTCTCTATCTTTATAAATTTGAAAGATTAACCTTTTATGATCGTTGTAGAGTAACATTCAATGTTATTTTGCAAAAATTCATCAAGACGAAATAATGTCAAACATGAGAACAGCCATGCGCAAATTATATTGTAAAGCATTGTTTTGCAAGCTTTGCAGAATGTTTCGAGAATATATGCACTCTTAGGAAACGGATTTTCAATCGCGATTGGTGTGACGAACAGAAATGTGTTGTAACCAAATATGACCAACATCATGCCCTTTTGTACGGATGGTCTATACGTGTACAGGAAATAAAATAATTCTATACCGTAAAATCTTAACACTGCAAGGATGAATTTTACATAATTTCAAGCAAAAAATCATTACAAACAAGAGATAACCATTTATTGAAGGAAGTGTATTGGTAAATATTTTTATTAATTAAATCTTTCTTGAGGTTCTTCCACAGAAATTTGATGTTCAACTCATTTGTATGGACTTATAAATAAAAAATTGAACACTCTCTCCTTAAAATAGCTATATTTCTCGTACTATTAATCGTTTCTACATTTAAAGTTTCTCGGACTAGTTTGATAAAACGCTCCATTCTGATCAGCCGTAATCAGAACACCCGACAATTCTTCCTGGTGATGAATAAAGATATTAAGGTTTAAGTACTAATGTTAAATTTCGTATACAAGAATCATGTAATGCATGTGGATAAATAGAAAAGCTTTTGTACTTATTTGATTACAGCAAAGAAATTGTACACTGAGAAAAATGTATTACTCCCAGCAACGTGTAGTGTAGTTCGAATGAATATGATTTATCAAGACAAGTAAATATTAGATTGAACTGAATCCTGATTCATTGAATCGAATATGCAGTTATGTAACAAAAGTACACTATGCCACTGCAAACCAAATAACTGTTTGAACTGTTTCTTCTCTAACCTAACAAACGGCATGCAGAGTTCTGTTAGCTACAAAAAGTATTTTCTCCGTGTATTTTAGTAGGTAAGACTTAGGCCTTTCCTACAAAATCCTTTTTGGGGTGCATTATCTCGGCAGAAATGTGAATGTTTTTTTAACACAATAATGTCGTCCAAACCTCATTTCGGGCTGATAAATACTCTACTATTTCTACAAACAAATCAGATCCGATTTTAAAATAATTATTTATTGTTGGAAAGCATAAAGGGGATATGAATTTTTTAACTGACGACATTGTTGATCACAGTGCGGAACCTGAGGAAGAGTCATCTAGAGGCAGTGCTGGTTAGCGGACTTGGGGATGCTCTCAGTCATCAAGGTACAGTCGCAGTGCATCAAGCCACCGTATTTGAGATGTCGTGTACTGTTGTTCACTATCCTGACTTCTATCTCCCTACACCATACGAGTAGTAGTACTCGGATCTCTTGCGGTGACCGTTCAGTTCCTCACTTCAGTAGCCCTATTGTAACAATGACCTCCGCCTAGATTTTTTTGCCTAACTACAGTTATCAATAATTTTTTTTTTAATTTACCACACGCATTTTATTAATTTTTCTAGGTGTACTCCTCGTGCTAGTAATATTTTAAAAGCTAATTTAAAAAAAATTATTTTCTCAATATAATGAAATAAGGACTAACATCAAAATTCATAAGAAACTAACGCCCTTGATTAAAGGGAAGATATTTGTTTATTGACAGAATGGAATATATTGTTGTAACCATTGGTATAATATAATACTCTCATGTATTAATGTTTATTATGTTAGAGTGGTCCGTTACTTATATCTGAAATTCTATTCCGTGCTCGGGACCACGGAATATTCGAAATTCTTATAATCTATATATTAATTTCGTGGAATAGAACAATTGTACTCCGTTTTAAGCGTATTGCGTGCACGGAGGTCGTGTGCTATTATGTATGTGCTATTAGTGTACATGGAGGAGAAAGCTAACATTTATGTAAAATATGTGACAAATATATAAAATAAAATAATATAGGCATGCATATACCCCACAAACGATGCAACACACTACTATCGTAGATGGTATGTAACTCAGAAGCGATGCGTTTTAGAGCCCTAAGCCTGATTTTTGTGTCCCCCGGGAACACGAGTTTTGTTTTGTTTGCCCTAATCCATAAAACGAGACATTTTCAGAAAATTTACACATAGATCTTTAAAACTTGTCTCCATCTTCCAAGTACTGGGTGATTCAAAGAAACAGGAAATTTTAAAGGTTTTGAAAGCCGTGAGCGATTTGTAGCACTGAATAACATTTGCCAGCCATTTAGTTATCCCAGATGCTTGAGAGATGCGCAACGTGCATTTCTCGATCAAAGATTTTTACAAGAATAATGACAGTATAGAGAATTCCGCTATGGTTTTAATTTAGGATGCCACGATCGTGTGTCATCAGCACATGTTATTATGAGCAAAATATAGGTACGTAATTTTGAGGCCGAGGGAACTAACTCCACAATGAAAAAGAAACCTCCAGGCTGTGTGCGAACCGTTCGTAAACCAGACAACACCAAAACTGTTTGAGATGCTATCATAAAATGTCTACCTCGGTCAATCCAGCAGCTCAGCATCTTTACAGTAGCATAACACACGTGTTTACAGACGAACGTCGAAGCATGTACAATGTACCTAAGAGACCTGCAAGATGTCTTCTTCAAAAAATAAATTTTACTGTATGCATTCTTAAATGAAATTATTTTTATTTGTACTACTAAAAGGCATTAATACATTTAAAAAAATGTTTTAATGAAATGATTTCATTTTTAAAATTTCCCGTTTTCTTTGAATCCCCCTGTACTTGGTGAAATCCTTTCGTCTTCAGAGCGATTTCTTCTGCTCTATAGGGTTGTGTACTATAAGGTTAACCACTATAAACTGTTTTGAATGGTTAGATTTCCATTATAAATATGACGGAGATCTTCCATTTACATTGAATTTCGTTGCGTGACGTATTTTGAAAAAATCCAAACTTCTAAAACCTTGCCAGTAGATACAGACAAGCTGGAAACTACACTGACAAGTGAAGAATAAGCTAAGCGCCGCCAAGTGCAAAGAATACAGTATAATGCTTTCCTTCTGTTGTTCTCACATCTGCAGCTGCTTTTTGCATGGTTTCCTCACCCAGATTACACGTAATTTTTCCAAGTTTTTAACGTGTTTCTGCCATGCCTTATTAAGAAGAAGCTTTATAATGTAGCAAAGTTTCTCAGCTTGGCTCTTGCCACAATTTCTGTCTTCATCTAGGCTACCACTCAACTCGTTTTTGCATTTTGTACAAGATGCAACTCCATAACTTTAATACAAAACCCAAAACATATTATTTGTCATTCATTTCTGATAAATCCATATTTAATTCCCCCACATGTATTTCTGCTAGAGGTGAACAAATTGTTTTCACTAATTGTGAGGCAAATATTTGATTTTGAGAAGTTCAGGACCTCAGATTAGGAAAATATCAAGAAACAACAGGAATGAATGCTTTACCAGTTCTTAAAAATGCAACTTCACAAAAAATCTGTACATCAGCAACGCCCTCTGGAAAGCAAAACAACAGTGACTTCACGGGTGTAGGCTTGAATAGGTGTAGGCTTGAATACAAGATGGCGTTGACTCAAGTTATTTTCAGTTGTTTAACGTTTCTCCACAATGATCTCTACCAATGCCGTCTAGAATAGGCCTGCGGCCTACGCCGAATGACGTCACGAAGGGTGGCTGGCAGTAAATGCAAGCTATCCAGCGGGATACTCTCCACAGTTTTAAAAACAGAACTAATTAAAAACATATATAAAGCTGACACTAAAATTTATAAATTACACTCCCTCCTTAATAATAAATCACCTATTCACTCAGTAAAATTAATATATACCACAGTTATTCGTCCTACCCTTACTTATGCTTGCCCCATCTAGTCCAATGCTGCCAAAATCCATATTAACAAATTACAATTTCTCCAAAATAAATTCCTCCGAAAAATATTTCACGCGCCCTGGTATATTCCCTACTCTCTACTCATAATGAACTGAAAATTGACACTATCTACTCCCTAATTCCTTCACAAAGCCTAATTTTTTCAACTCCTTGGATGACTTACAACAGACCCGCCCTTTCAATTTAGATCAAACATATCATTTTCCTGGAGGCATACTACCAAAATTTCCGAAAGATATATTTCATCCACCATAATTTCTACATTTACAATATATTACCCTTCTAATCAACACCATATTTACAAACTTCATGTTTTAATAGCATAACCTTTCAAAATTCAATTGTAAATAATTCCTACTACAGGTTCCTGTGAGTATAAAATCGCCAGTTATGTATTTGTAATGTCCAAACCCTTGAAAGAAAAACTTGTCGAGCATGTCGAAGTTTATTGCTATGAGAATTTGATCTGCTCTGCTTTTCTATCGTCTCCTTTATTATTTCAGTAGTATACCTTTCCGTTGCGGCCCTTATACGCAACCAATCTTTATAAATAAGGTCTCTAAAGAAAGAGAATTTCACGGAGACGTGACGAATTGCACTTTGACTTTAAAAATATGAAGGATTTCTGTAAAAAATGCATCTAAATATTCAAGTGAAATGCACCCCTCAGCACTTGCCAAAGTTTTCATCAAGTAACTCCTAAACAAAGTGTTCTAGGGCCTTAAAAACTAAAATTTTGAGGCCAAAGGCTTCAAAGAAACGTTTTTCACAGCATAATCTACAATATGAGACATTTATGGACATTCAATTAAATTTTCGGTTCCGCGCTTCAATACTATCAAGGCCACCTCAATATTTCAGTCCTTGCTGCTGGTAGCCATTTTTGTGACATGTTTCGAAGGTTTAGATTCCTCAATCATATATTTATGGTTTCTGTATAAACCGTGGTTTCTGTAGTCTGACGAGGTTTATTTGCATAATCATTAATTCAAGATTTGGTCTCCAACAACAAGTATTTGCATTGATACCTATGAAGATGTGTCTTATGCGTGTAGTGAAACCACTCAATTAATATTTTGCCGAGGTCTGTAAGTGCTGTGTAACTAATTGTGAAGGGATGTGGGTGTACAGTGAAGAGTGAAGACTGTGTTTGTGTTTTCCTATTACCAGTATTTCCGTTATCAGCAGTGATTCATTGACATTTTCAAGTCAGCGGGTTCAGACACGTAGCTTTTTTAAAAGTCAAAAGCTAATAGTTTTGTGACTATCACGAAAAGCTAACTGTCAAAAAATATTGAATAATTACTTCAAATGTTGTCTTTAAGGAAGTGTTGTGAATTGTTTCAAGAAATCTCTCCATAATACTGAATAAATCTTAGTTGAAAATTTCTTTTAAACGTCAATTGCGTGTTTTTCATTCTTATTTGATAATGTGTTAGTACATTGCAAGTTACCTTTATACATTTTTAAACAAATAAACATGTTTTGTCAACAAATTTCCCTCTTAGAATGGAAATAGTAGGGATGAGTGTGGGATTTAATATGCAAGAGTTCTCGCACGGGTACGCGGAGGTAGTAGGGGAAAACTTGTGCTACGGCACAACACAAAACTTTTTAAATTAGCTAAAGTAAATTATCTTTATATAAATGAAAAAATTCAAAACGCACTAGCGTACAATACTACGTGAATTAATTTAAAATAGCAACTAAATTAAAAATTATAGAAAGAATAGCGTATACTTACGTCTGCGTTTTTATTTCTTGGCGTGTGGGGGCCTGTCTTCACGACGGTATTTCGCGTCGTACTCGGTCGTGCCGCTAGGAGTCATCTCATCGTGACTGTATCGGGCAGTGGCTGACGATCATGCGAATTCTAATGGCACGACGGAGAAATACACGAAATGCCGTGTGATATTGTATTGTGAAGACAAGCGCCCACACGCCAAGAAATAAAAACCCAAGTATAAGTCACTCGACACTACCAACGATCGCAGTCCAAACGCACGATTTAAATGTTGGCAAGCATGTACATCAAAGCCCAGCTGCAAACTCATATTGTAAAAAAATACACCGTTTGATATTAAACTCAAGGTGTCGATTCACTATGATATTCAATACGCAAACATCGTTTCAAAATTTCCATGTACCAAAGCGAAGTCTAAGCCTACTAAATTGTTTCTAATGGCAACAAATGGTATTTAGTACTCAAAGGTGAAAATATTACTTTGATTATTATTTGGCTCAAAATTGCTTTTCTTGAGGAATATAAGAACGCAGAAAATAATCCAAAACTTTTTAGTACAGAAATAATTTTCCAATTTTCGCACCCCAGCAAGCTGGCACCTGCCTCTCCAAAACCTTCTCTGTTCTACATACCAAATCAATGAAAGTTAAATAATTTTGCAAAGAGTAGGTTTGTACTTGCCCGATCCGGTATTTTCGCACTACTTCACTTGGCCTTCTCAAGAGTAAAAACCTTTTCTAATATTTTTGTGACTGTCAAAGAAAGCGAAAAGCAAATTCTCGAGGAAGATTAAATAACTTCTTCAAATGTTGTTTTTAAAGAAGTATGAATTTTTCCAAGAATATCGGTCTATAATGCTGAATAAATCTTTCTTGAAAGTTTGTTTACAACATAAATTGTATTATTATTTTTGTTTGATATTCTGTAAGTTCATTAGAAGTTACATTTAAACATTTCTAATCAAATAAACACGTTTCATTAACAACGGTCCTAAATAGAAAGGATAGACAAAGGGTTAGAGAAAGGATGGGGTTTAACATGAGAGAGTTCTCTCACGGGTACGCTAGTATACTAATAATAGCTCAATGGACAAATATATAAACTGTCAGAATTATTATTTAAAACCAATATTTTTTAATAAAATGTATAATGTGAGTACATATTGTACGCACTGAGTAAATGTAGGGTTAATAAAATACTGCAAGAGCCTGGGGAAAGCAGAGCAGATCAAATTCTCATAGCAATGTACTGAAAAATGTAATAGAAACAGAATTATAGTATTTGTTTAAAATTGGAACTAATTACAATAAAAATAATTTTAAACACAGTTGTTTATGTAAAATGTATCTTTTTCTTCTTTCAAAGGATTTGATAAATTTGATATGAAGAAATTCCGGGCAACGCCGGGTATTTAGCTACTATATCCCATAAATCTTAAAATTCAATATGCCTTATTTAAACATAGTTTATCAATCTGTTATTCGTAATGCACCTAAACTGAATTTAAGAATTCATATCTACTCGCGCCCTGATTGGCCCTGCGCACTTCCTGGCGCCCGCCACGCCGATCAACGAGCGAGCCAGTCAGTCGTGTTGAAACATTCAACATGCACGGACGTGCTGTTGCTTGGCGCCCAGCTCCTTGAATCATTATTTCTAAATTACAATTTTAAATGCATGGATGCAAGTTTTCTGCCTTGTGAAGTGTTTCTGCCTTGTGCAGTATTCAATGAGTGCCACAACTAGTCACTGCTAGTATAATTGTTCGTCATGACCGTTTTCAACAACTTACACCTATCAGGGATGGCAAGTATGATTTAATGTTCGCTGCCTTTATGCCACGTATTTGCACGACAGTTAATTATGTGCATAAAGCTAACTGTGATTCCAATATTATTTTTGTCTGAGTGCTAGTATTTTGCTGAGTGATATGACAGTGCAGTTTCCGTACAGCCAGCCTCTCGTGTCGCGCAATGTTGTCCAATCAGCAGTCACCGCCTCCGCCGCACGGGCCCACCTTGCTTGTGCGTGTAGTGCGAACTGTGCGAGTGCTACCAACTGTATACCACGAAACTGCGTCTTGCTCTTGCAACCCTGCCTGTGCGCAGGTGGCAACACCTTCGACCTTGTGACCGGCTAATGACCAGCGGTCGGGTTCCCTCGTTCTCCAAGAACTGTTTTCTTCACCCATGATAAAGAGCATCATAATATTAATAAATTATAATGTACTATGTTCTATATAATTACATCATATTATGATGTAATATATTCTCTATGTGTTTTTCTTTCAGCTTCAGCTGAACCACTAAATGTACTCACTATTCCCCTTTGTATTCATTTAGCAATATAATTATATGTGTTAACTTCAGAAGATTGTTGATTTCTTTCTGAGTGATGATGACAGCACCTGAGTAATTAATTTTTAGGGACGCAAGACTAGTGGCTTGCTGAAATTCCACTAGTAGTCCTCCAAGGTAACTTCGCTTTCCAGAGGATGTTAGAGTGGGGTGGAAAAGGTTTACGCCCTTATTAATTCACGTTCCAATAATTACAAACACACCTAACAACTTCGATATTACGTAGCTGTTTTCGACAACGCAAGAAAAGTATATGCTGTTGTAGCAGCACTAGTTCTGGACACTTCTCGTGTTGTTTGCTGAAGTTGGTGTATTATCAAATATTAATGGTGTAATATTAATGATGTATATCAACGTGGAGACGTTTTGTGATATGTTTTCTCATTGTGTCGGCGTGGAATTGCGTGATTTTGGCGTGTAATTACATGTTTTCGCATTGTAAGCTTTTTAAGTTGGTTTGTATTGTCTACCGAGAGGTACACTTTCTACAACATACAAATATAACAAAAATATATAATGCGAATCAATAGGTGAGTTACTTTTTTAAATGCCTTTTTATTTTCCATTTCCTAAAAAAATCTCTTAAAAGTGAGTGTTCCCTTCAAAGTAAACTCTCTTAAAAGTAAGAGAGCTTTATAAAACAGGGTGCCGAAGCTGAGGCGCGAACCAGATGTCGAGAGCGCGGGCTGGAAGACCCTCGCGATCGTAGCACGTTGGATCTGCCGCGTAGCAACGTGCGTCAGCACGTTGCGGACCACTTGGTGTCGGAATGCGTTCGTTGTAAAATTGCATTGGCAATAATATTAGATTTATAGCGCGAAAAATACGAATAATCAGTTCTCTGAATCAAAGGAAGATTGGTGACTATAAACTTCCGATTTACCAAATAGTTATATAAAATGTATAAGTTATGTATAAGCAGGGATTTCGGAGCAGCAGCCACCAACAGCGCACTAATAAATGAGTAAGATAGTAAAAGTATTAATACTAAATTGCAATAATAATATGTGCATTTTATGTAAAACTCATGTTTAAATGTAGAACGTAAATGTTGATTGACTTCTACTATTATAACGTTCATCTGTTCACATTGTAGAGAACCCATTCCTTTGAGGTGAACGAAATTTTTAGTGTCAAAGGAACCGAAGTATTCGATCAGTGAACTGGTATACGTATAACGGAAATGATTCTCCAAATTATTGTAAATTTAATTTAAAAGATTAACAAAAATGTATTTTTATCATTGATACTACCAAAATTTTATATGTAAACATGTTTTTGTTAATTTCTTCTTTTCTTATTCATTATGTAGTTTATTGTTTTCTTTAGTTTACAATTGAAGAGCTCTTTACAAAAACGACCATAGTCCAAAATCCAAACTTTTCAGGAGAAGC
The DNA here is from genome assembly GCA_031308135.1 of Acheta domesticus. Lineage (NCBI taxonomy): Eukaryota > Metazoa > Arthropoda > Insecta > Orthoptera > Gryllidae > Acheta > Acheta domesticus. Next base: position 21,350 of record JAHLJT010009061.1, on the reverse strand, counting down.
AAAAAACTTTCTCCCATCGTTAGTATTATTGAAAATGGTGTGAAATTTGAAACATATAAAATGATGTTAATGCGTGCTAGTCCTTTTATTAGCTAATTGGATGCTAGTCCTTATATTACTTGTGTAGAGAATACATAAATGGAGTTTTCAAAATTCCGTGCGGACTTTTGTGTTTTTTTGACAAAAATGGTTGGTACTTCTCAGGAAATTTGAACATCTACAAGTAATAATTTTAAACAAAATCACATTTCATATGCAAAGTAGGTAAGACTTTATTCTCATAGCTATTTTACAAACGACTTCAGAAACAGAATAAAAGGCTTCACAGATTTACTGCTCCACAACGATTTTCATCATATTTCCCCATTTTCTTCAATTGTGTTTTCACGTCTGTCATTTGTGTTTGCAAGTAATTTGTCATAGAAGAGTTTGTTTTTACTGTATTTCAAATTATTAGAAAATCTAGAAACATCTGCAAGTTTCTTTGGTTTCAGCAGAAGAGGTTTCTTGTGTACTGTCTGAAAAGTAATTTCACCAGGTATTTGGTTCTTTCTTCCATTATTTATCTTACTCAAAGCACCATGGTATGCATACTTAACAAGGACAGGAAACTCTTCTTGCATTATTTTTAGAATTCTAACATTCCAACTTCAAAATTTACCTTTTTCAACGGGAACACGTCTAAATCACCCGTCATTGTCACGGAAATCTAATCAACACGCAACTGCATAACCAATCTTCATGGAAAAAACAACCATAGTCCTTCGTGTCAATGGACAACGGCTGTTTTTGACGAAAACTGAGTGGATATTGGTTGTTTTTGCGATACTAGTGATATTTCAAAGCTCCATATTTCCCGGATTATAACCAATTTTCCTACATTGTTTAGTACATATGAAACCCGAGGAGAGCAGAACAGAATAGTGAAAACTCAAAATCATCGTTTTTTGAGTATGTTTGTGGTTGTAAAAAGCTACTTAATTGTGTTCTTTTAAATTTTATTTTATCGATGTGCCTTTTGACTTTGCAAATATACGTACATACGTTTTGCTGCCAATAAAAATATACTGTAACTAACACCTGCACTCTCTGCCTGCAAAAAATGGAAATGCAAAGAGGCAACACGAGATTAAGAAATTGAAATGGCATGTGACAGATCTAAAAGAAAGTGGCAGCGATGCCATCTTCAAAATAATTTATAATACCTCAAGAAATATTGCAATTATAAAAAGACGGAATGCATCATAAGATAGCGGCTTACAGAATCACAAAAAACACCAAAAAACAAAAATGCAATAGTCCGTGGTTTTCGTTCACTTTTGTGTAGACATAGTACAACAAACAACACAGGCTAATGATATATTTGTACACGGTCGGGGCAGATAACGTAATGAAACAATTATCAAAGAAGTTAAATGCCCCGCCATATTTTTATTTGTAGACACTCAAATCAAATAATAAAATTTCAATTTCAGAATTCAACGTAACATTATTATTAGAAATGAATGTTCATATTAGTTATGACAATAAAGCTACTAATGCATCATACAAATTAGATTATTTAAAGTGTTTGAATACTTGATTATCTTCGCAACAATTTTAATGAACAGCTCAGTAACATAACCCTTTTGTATGTAATGGGCAAAGAATATCTCTTCTATTGTCCCATGTGAAAATAATATTCTCACAAAACCCTTCATAGGAATATTAATGTAGGAGAATTGCGTGTATTTTATGATTATTCACTCAAAACTTTTGATCACATTAAACATTTAATAGTATTCTCCATAAAAATCATGTGAAGAATACTTTCAGGTAGAATGTATTGCGATGAAAAGCTCTATTGCAGGCTACTGTCTTGGACACTTTGTTAATCGGTTTCAATAGGTGTGGATAAAACAGAAATCGTTCATTGCGAGCTTTTACTAGGGCATTCCGTCACCTCTTTAAATATCTGCCCTTATTCAGAGCAGAAACGTTCTTTGGAAGCTGGCCCGCGGTTTTGACGCTCCTGCAATGGAATGCTCATCTCATCAAAGCTGTCGGCGATTTGGGCATGAAAGCCGCAGCGGTCTTGTTAAAACTGCATTCATTAGCGCCGCACTGTGGACGGGCACGGTTGTGAAATATTCATTTTTCATTCTTTGAGCGCCTGCCGGGGAGCATTGCGGAGGCAGTACAATCTTCGTGCAAACTGCTAACGAGATGGGGTAAGGAAGCTGTCACCTCCAGGATGTCACCCCGAATACTGATGAAACCCCTTCTCTGCGACGCATAATGCGTCGTTAAATTTGTTTTGTTCCAAACGGTGTGCGAACTTTGGAAAGGGTTGTTTTGCAAAACTGAGATGATTCTTTCTTTCCTTATTTGTCATAAGTGAAGTTTGATCATATTAGACCTCGAATTCTGGAAGTGATTGTGGATTGGAAATTAAAATTGTTATTTCTTCAGTTCATAACACCTGAATTCATAATATATTCTTCCAGTAGTATATTTTCAAATGAAAATGTCTTATTTTCTTCTTTGATTGCATAGCTAATTTACCTTGTATTTCTTTAAAGAATTTGCGTCATAGTTTGATTACCTACCATAACGTAGCATTTTGTAGCTTTTATTTAATATTTTTCTTCAGTGCTCATTATTAGATTCAAGCGAGTTAGAAGCCACAGAGGTCGATGATTCCGTCAAACATATTCAATTCAGTCTGTTCACATTTTCATCATGCAGACATTTTGAAATGATGGCCGTGCGCGGCCCATGGCGCATATGTTACGGTGCTGCTCCGCCAATACCCTCACACTGATAGGTTGGAACGGAAACCATGGAAACTACCAATCAGAGCAACTGTCTACTTAAATTCTCCTCCTGACAGGGACTGAATTCGACCTAGCTGTAGGGCCAATTTCGAAAATCCGACACCGCAGTGATCTTAGGACCTCCCTCTCAGCGATATTACAAAGACAAGATATTGATTCCACTGAGCTATCACAAACAGAATCTGGATGCAATGACTGAATGGAAAGATGGTTGTGATTAAAATGATGAGGAATGCTGGAATTAAAGACAGGGGAAACGGAAGACTCCGAGAAACACTGTGGAGAACCAGCTCTGTCAATTGCATATTCCAAGAAGAACAACCGGAATTTGATCCCGATTCCCAGTAAGGATGCGATATTGATGTTTATGATTTCAAAAAATCGACTTCGTTATAGACACATCGATTTATTAAATCTGACGTTTTTTCGAACACTGATGTTTTTTGCTGGGTCTTTTTATGTTCTCGACTTTTGTTTTTTTGTGAATGCATTTTGTTTGTGAATGTTAAAGTCGCGAAATCACAATTTCGTAAACATTAAAAATATGAAACGATTCAGAACACTCGTTTTATGTGACGTAGTATGCTAATGTCCTCGCTTTCTTCCCGTACTACTTTACCAATAACGCCCTTGAGGCAGTCTTTATTGATCAGGCTTTGCGGCTCAGTTTTGCTAATTGTCCTTAGTAATTCCAACTTTCCTTGTGAGTTAAATTTTAAATATAAAATAATAAAAGCGGTCTCTGTCAAATTAAATTCTGACCCATGTTAGTGATTACTAAACCAGTTTTGAAACATACATTTTTGAAAGCATCGGGGGTTTTGGGCGATATATTAAGACGATGTTTTTCAATATTGAACATTGATCATTAGAAACATGGATATTATGTTGTCTAAGTCGCAACCCTACGACTAGAGATGGTCAGTTGGATGTGCCCGCTGCTCTGAGGGAAGTCCTTCCACACGCCAATGACAAACATCCTGGTAAGGGGCAGGCTAAAAATGTGGTCACCGGAGATGTACAATGGTCGCATTGTAACGTTTGAAGAGCGGCCCCGCCGAGGGCAGGGGTTGGCCACCTGGGCGCCGGAGAGCGAAGGCCCGGATCATCCGGGGCGCCGTATTGCTCCGCTTGCTGCGGCTAATGGAAAATGTAATAGCGCCGCGTAGCGCTCTTAGCCGCGCGTTAAGGCCTGTCCGGCGACATCAACCCGCAGGCGGCGGCGCCGCTAACTTCGTTTGCACTTGGCGCTGGACGGGGGGCGACAAAGTGGGATACTGGGAGGACAGACAGATGGCGGGAAAGGGGTTTGGCGAAAACGAAGGTGGGGATGTAGGAGATGGAATAAGTAGCGGGGATGTTCGGTGTGATAAAACGCTGGAGGCAGAGGTGGGAGGCAGACGGGCCAAGGAGCGGAGGCGAGGATGCGCAGGTGAAGAAGCGAAGGAGGTTATGTGGAGGTGGAGGGGGCGGCGGATGCACGGTGGCCGAGGGGATGGCGAGGGGTCGGTTGAGGCGAGCGAGCTGAGAGGAAAGGAGGCGGAGAGACGGATAAGACGAGGCTGGGAGGGGGAGACAGAGATGGAGGCGTAGGCGGGGAGGCGAGGAAGCGGAAGCGGGGAAGAGCAGGCGGAGGCGGTGGGAGTATGAGACGCCGAGGGGGGGTGTAGTCGTGGAGGCAAAGTCGGGGGAGGATGTAGGGAAGCGGAAGTGGGAAATTTGATGCGGGAGAGAAGAACCTGAGACGGGGGCAAAAACGGGGAGGCAAATGCGGAGAGGGTGGAAGCGGGTGGTGACAGAAGGGAGGGGGAAGAGGAGAGGCGGAAACGGGCAGGTGGAGGGAGAGTGGAGAAGTGAAGGCGTGGTGTCGTGATGAAGGCTTGTACGATGGAAGAGGCGAAAAATAGTGCTGAGGTTCGTGAGAGGGGGGCGAAAGGGCCTGGGGGTAAAGAATTGCTAAGTGGTGGTAGGTGCTCAGAGCATCGAGAGAGGTAATGTGATAGATGACCGACGGTCCGAGTGTTGAACATCGGAAGCGCGAGGACTCCATTTTGATAGCAATGTGATGTGGTTGAAGACAAAACTTAGGTAGTTGCAGAATATATTAAGAATGGAGATGAATAATGCTGACTGTTGTTTAAAATTGACACATTGACGACTGGTTGTATAGGAGCAATACGGCTGGTTGTGAAAGTAGAGATGGTGGTTTTATCGGCTTCGCTGAAGGAAGGTAAGTTGTGATGTAGAGACGATGATGAAGATGTGGATAACTAATGATAACCCGGGCGGTGGTACCATCATAATTTAATACAACAGGCCCGCGTACGTGTACTCTAAATTGCCTCATTGATTGTACTGTAACACAGTCTCATTGATTTTAACCTCCTCGCTTCGTGAGTGGGATTTATCGACAATTTCCAAATCACTCGTGGTGTTACCTATGATAATTCACAGGTGTATGTCGGAGCACTACCTGATACATCGAGTTTACTAGCCTCTTAATAAAATTAAGCTTAAAGAGGAAATAATATAAGCATACATTTTAAGCTTCTTGTTGGGCTGGTAAAGTTACAAATTATATGTCAATATTATGACGAGTCAAAATTAAATGTATTTCGAACGTATTTGACATCGAGAAGATGCATTTATCCAGGGCCTTCTTGGGGTAGGAACGCAGGCTGGCAGTGGTTTCCATGCCGTGGAGAGGATCGACATAAGAAAAAGGAACGAAATGAACAACCAGACGGAAAATGGACGTTCTGAAATGAGATGGTAAATGAAGTTGTCAGTCAGAGTGGTATGACTCTGATATTTACTGCGTATTCAATTGAAGAAAATATTACAGAAAAATGGATAGACTGAAATATTTGAGGCAATTGATGAAGTGTTCTGAGAGTTGGTCGTTAAAAAAAAGAAAGGACTTTTGGTTTTCTGAAAGAAAAGAACAAAAAAATAAATAAAAATATAAACTTAGATATAGATTGAAAATGAGTTTTATTAAGTAAATGTATTTCCGTTTGCTATTATATAAAGATTTTTTTGTTTTATTGTTTCTATCATGAATAAATATTCTCTTTTATTTTTAAATAGAAAGCGTTTGAATTTAATATATCAGTAAGTTACCGTATTCAAATCTACGGTGTACGCTGTAGAATCACCAGCCCTAAATAAATAAGTGGACATTTCTGTTGTTCTCCCCATTCAGTTAATTCATTAATGGAAAATTAAAACCATCTGATTTTGGCGCCTGACCTGGTTATTGAGAATATTTTCTCAACTTTGAAGCATTCAGCGATTTAATTATTATTAAACAGTTTTAATTTGAATAATTATTGGTAAACTTACTGAATTATATTAAAGACTATTTTAAAACGGAGACAAGAGGTAGAACTCTGGCACAACGGACCGGCGAAAATGTAAACGAATTTGTCGAAGCACAATCTGACAAGGATTCAGAAGGAATTGAGAGTAAGTACTCATCCTGAGGAAAATTTAAGCTTGGAGGAACATTTACAGGATATTTATTTATTTGGTCAAAAAACAGTAAAAACTGTATATGACGTATGGGGAAGAGATTATATGGATACATTTTCTTGAGGCCCAAAATTTAAAAAATAACACGCAAAATTAGCAACATTTGAAAAACTAGAAAAATAATTTAGAAAAATTATTTTAGAAAAATAGAAATTACAGTTATAGAAAATCAATTTCAACGGTAAATGAATTGCTGATTTCTTGCCTTTGCAGAAACAACAGCGTTTCATGGACAAATTTAAAATTAAGAATAAATGAAAAGTAAAAATATTATTATCTAACTATATTATGATTTCATTTACTTTTCTAAATAATTTCTACTTACTGTCTTGTAACGTAGTATGTACGCGTAGAATATCACAGTAGTTCAATATCCAATTGAGCATGGATATGATTCGGTTGTTGAGCTGCTAGTATTTTGATTACATAAAAATGTTGCTTTCCTAAATAGAAAATTCGTTCATGATGAAAGTTTTGAATAAAGCTTTGATCGTTTAAAAGAATATGTTGCTCTATTAATATATATTGTCATTTCCTATAACATTCTTTACAATTGAAATGTTTCTTTTCATATTTTGACATCCTTCCGGACTTTACTTTTGCTACTAATAGTATCAACTTCGCGAAAAGTTGGTTGCATATTTCGTGGGTTGATTGCAAGTCTCGAAAATTCGCGCATCCCTTTGAAGCTGTTTGAATCAACGACTCTTTGAAGCAGGTCCAGCACGCAGGGCTGCATTCGTATGCCTTTCGACCGCTCTTGCAACCGCAGGGTAACATATTCAGTTCCCTGGCACTTACCCGTGCGCCCCGTGCCCTCTGCGTGGCTCGTGCTGTTCCCGCTCTATATCCTGCGTACGTGACGCGCCTCTACACTTCATTACTATTGTATGAGTCCCGCCTTTTTCCTCTCTCTTTTGACCCCGCCCCATGAATCTGCTGGGGGAGCTTCCGATGTGCTTTTGCGTAATTTCTCTTTCTCCCTCTTCGACTACATCTCTCTCTCTCTCTCTCCGTCCCCCTATCCCTCTCCAACACAGACCATGCGCCCACACACACACACACACACGAACACTAATACAGACATTTTCGCTCACTCTTGAGCTGTCACTTATCTTGCGGGGCGCTACATTATTTTCCTCTTAACAGGTGAGCCTGTGAGCGCGCGTCGCGAGGGGCGGGGTCGGGGAGGGGAGGGGAGGGGAAGGGGCGGGGCTGAGGGGGCGGGGACGTCCTCCGTCGCCTGTAATTTATAAGGGGCGTCTTGCACCCCCAGAGGGCTGTAATTAATTTATAGAGCACTGTCGCGAGCACGCGCCCTGGCGTAGGCCGGGAAAGGGAAGGGGAGGCGAACGGAGGGGAAGGGCGGGGCGGATAGGGTGGAGAGGAAGGAGCGGGGTGAGAAGGGAGAGGCGGAAGCGAAGCGGGGGGGAGGGGTAGCCGCCCCAGAGGCGTGAGCGTTTGCCGCCATGTCGCTCCTCCCGGGCCGGATCTCACGGGCGCAATCGCTGCCGCCGCTTCCCTGGGCGCCCTGCTCCGGCGCGGCGCGGCGCGGGGCGGGGCGGGGAGAGGCGAGACGAGACGGAGCGAGGCGGGGCGGGGCGAGGCGGGGCGAGGCGGAGCGAGGCGGGGCGGGGCGGCGCGGGCAGGGCGGGGCGGCGCGGGGCGGGGCGGAGCGGGGTAGAGCGGGGCGGGGCGGCGCGGGGCGGGGTAGCGCGGGGCGTGGCGGGGCCGCGCGGGGCGTGGTGGCGCGGGGCGCGGCGGTGCGGGGCGCGGCGGGGCGGGGCGGCGCGGGGCACGGGGGGGCGGGGCGGCGCGGCGCGGGACGCGGCAGCGCGGGGCGGGGCGGGGTGGGGCGGCGCGGCGCGGGGCGAGGTGGGGCGGGGCGAGGCGGGGAGGGGCGGGGTGGGCGGCGTGGCGCGGGGCCGCCGACCAGAGGCCGAGGCGTCGCGTGCGTCCTTCCGTTCGCTGCCCTGCGACGTGTTTGGAAAAAGGTTTAACTTGTTTGTTCTCAGCGCACCGTAATGGCTCGCGTTGTTCCCTGCGTGTTGCCCCGTATTTATGAAGCGTTATTAGGCCAATTAGGGCAGCCGTCCTTTTGCGGGTGGACGGCGCACGGACGGGGGCGGGGCACGGGGAGGAAGGGGCTATGCCTTGCATGCGAGCACAGATCTACGGGCTTTTTGAACCAGAAAGATCTACTAAGCGAGTGAGCGCATGAGAGAGAGTTGGGGGAGCGGAGAGGGGAGACAAAAATGAAAGGAGGAGGGAGGAAGATGGGAGGTGGCAGGGAGACGGAAGAGATGGGAAACACAGGGGAGAGACAGTGGTGAGAGGGGAGACAGAGGAGAGGAGACAAACAGGAGAGAGAAGGGGAATAAGGTGGGAGGGAAAGGTTGAGAGAGAGTATCAGAAATGTGTGTTCAAAGGAAATAGAAGACGGGAGTTAGAGCAGAACGACAGAAGAGAACTAGTGGTGCTACTTTAGAATTTAAAAGAAGAACTAATTTAGAATGGCACAGACTTTCGCGTATTAGATTTTTATTTCCTTGCGTCTGCGTCAGCTATTCGGAATTGCCACATACGCATCGCAGCTGCCATCTACGCCTCCCAAACTACATTTTTTTTGAGATTTTCTTAATTTTTCGGTTGCCTAATGGTAGAACGGAAACATTCATTTCAGAATATTAAAGAACACAAAAGCTTAGTCCTAAATGGCAATTTTGTTTTTAAACATTTTGTGCCGTTTTAAAGAAAATGACGTTTTAGCACTACTAAATACGCAAAATTTGAAGCTCGTTGTCGCAGATAATTTTTGAGTTTTCAAAATACTTCAGTCAGTGTTATTTAACGCAATTACACAAATATAATAATGTTTATAAATTGCTGGTAATATGCGTATTAAAGATGTGAGAGATCTTGAAAGAAATATACTTGTATAATTTTTGTAAAAACATAAAAATAAAGCAAAATAAACTTTACGTCATATTAAAGAGGTAATTAGCACTATCCGTTACAAAAGTTACAAGAAACAATTTGCAGCCATATGTGAGAAAATGGCGTTTGAGCATTTCTGAAAATGCGGAATTTTGAGCTTTTTACAAAAAACAGTTGCGTTTTCGAGAAACTTCACTTAACATTATTAAAGCACATGTACTTGTAAAAATAATAATGTAAAAAATCGCCGCTAATGTAAATATTAATGACGTGAGAAACAAGTCAAAAAATTACATTTTTGCAATTTTTGAAAAAACAAAAGAATAGAGCAATATGGCGTTTGTTTCATCTCAAAAAATACCTTAGGCACTATACCTACCGAAAGTTTAAAGAAAAAATTTGGAGCCGTTTTTGAGAAAATTTTGAAAATGTGCGGGGGATTCATGGTACCCCCAAATTTTGAAGAATCTTTTTCAAAATCGCAAAGCTTCGACTCGAACCAGATCGACCGGGGAATATGCATTTTTGGAAGAAATCGTACGTATGGTTTAGGCGCTAGCAGTGTTCACAGACGGACAGACGAATGGACGGACAGACGGGTTTTCCTTTCAATTAGCTTTTAGGGGTCAAGGACTCACAAAAGAGGGATTCTGGCTAAACCACGTGTTAGGGTTTTTTTTCTTAATTTAGCAACTGGATTTATCCACTTTTTCGTTATCACGGCCCGGCAACGAAATTTTTTCTGGCGAAAATTGGCCATTTTTTCCCGCAGCATTACATAACTTTCCTTATATTACGTATATTACTCCGTATATACGTACGTATACGGGAATGTAAAAATGTCAGGAAGGAAACGATCTCAGAGGAATGGGAAAGAAAAAGCAAATGGGACGACATCTGACGACAAAATATTCAATAACTTTATAATAGTATATTCAAATAAATTTTTAAATCATTAGTCTTCAGTATTTACTATTATTTCAAATTATAGGGAATGAATAACTTAGGTGGATACTCAGTCATCTCATGCATTTTTATGCATCTTTTTCAGCACACTCAAGTATGACTAGATACTAGTTGGTTTTAATGTTTTTGATCGTTTGTTCAAAAATACTAGTACAATCTCTACGTTAATGCCTCGAACATTCCTTTTCGTTTCTAAATTACAAAACAAATGAAGCTTTTACATAAGTGATTACAGATTGTGAAGGCATCAATCTATATCTTGCATCATCTGCTTACTCAAAAATATCATTGGCACAAAAATAGTATCTGCTGATATTTCGAAATTTCCAATTTTTTTCTAAATCACCTTGCATTACCAGAAAAATCATTCAACTGTTTATATAACAATGCAGGCTTTCACGTATGGAAGTATGTTTTCCAAAAGACCACGGCCCCTAGCCCGGAAGGAAACGTTGAATTCAACTGTTTGATCACAAACAAAGCATCCAGTACAAGTAGCAGTACCCTGTTACAGAAAATCGAGAGTAATGATAATGATTTGTCTTAACTCATGAAAGTAATAAAAGTTTATTTTGAATGAGCGATAAACTAGAAATAACAAAAAATATTGTATATGACTCGTCCTCTATTAGTCTTTAAGGACTCGTGACATAAATAACTATTAAGTGTATTTCTTGATATTCCCAAGCATTTGCCCTGAATCTTTTACCCGCTATTTTGGTATATCACAATATAACTTGTTTTAATCAACAATGCAGATGTTGTTGATGTATGTATACCTACTATAATGACAATCAGACTACAAAATGTAAAAGCTTTTGAAACATTTTGTATGATTTATTGTGATAATTAAATTATCAATAAATGCGTATTTGTATTCAATTATGCCCATTTTTTTACGATGCCTGGTTGTGTAGGTAAATACACAGATCTCTTGTTGCATCCAATTTAATCTTATATTAATAGCAAGTACTACTCATAACCCATTTCCACACCCGTCAACGATCAGTAACGTGTAACACAAACAAGGAATGCTTAAATATGGCAACGTGAACGACTGAATCCTTCAACCAGTATTGCTCCATACGCCGACACGGAAGGCCCGCTCCTTCTATCTGTATCGCCCGGATACATCATGACGGTAGGCTGGCTCCTCCAACCAGCTTGCTCGCTTACGCCGAATAGGAAGCTTGCTCCTCCGATAAGGATGCTTGGGCTCGGCAACTCCTAGCCGGACTATTGTGACAAGGTTCATTCAGAGATGTGCAACAAGGTACTATTCACAGTGCAACTTTTCTTTCCAACAATCTCCGTCACGAAACAGTAACAGTGATCCTGGTTGGGTCTATATTATCATGCATTCCCTTGTTACAGTATAAAGGATCAGGTACACGGCAACTGTCCTTTTTTCGTGTACAATACTTTCCGCAAACTGTGGCTGTTCCTAATAAAGCTATGTCTTGTACTTTGCAATCTTTGGAATGACCTGGAAGTATAGCCACGTTCTTACACAAATTTTGGGGAATAAATCCCAGAGCTCCTATAACTATCGGTACGACCTATTCTTTTACGCCTCATAGTTTAAGACGTTTCTCTGCCTCCTTGGTAACGACGTTTCGATCGCATAGCTCAGCAACATCTTCAAGTAGACATGATTTTTTCTCCAAATCCCGGATAACCATATCAGGTTTGTTTGCGGCTATCGTGCGATCAGTTTGAATTTATTGGTCGCATTGTACACAGTCCAACAGACATCAATGTCTTGGTGATTTTTCGTACCACATGGAACTTTTTAGTGCGTTTCAGAACTGCCAATGGAGGTAACTACACACACCATCGTGTCAAGCACACTCATCGTTGTGTTGAAGAATAAAGACTTTTTTACGAAAACATTTTCATTGATTGTCAAAAAACAAAAGGATACTTGGGTTTAATTTTTATTAAAGTGACAGTCAGTTTTCTCACATTAAAAACCGATAAAATATAATTATAAAATCTATTTTTTAATTTCCCTTTATTATTATATTTACATTGAGCTTGTGTACCACTAACTAATGATTTATAATTATTAAATTATTTTATGAATATTGCTGTGAAATTAATAACTTATTTGTTACGGGACTTAACATTTTATAAATCAAGCAGTTTGTAACACATGTAGCTTTAACATATTAAATTTTAGCTTTCTGTGTTTCTTCACCCTATACACTTTAACTATGCCAAAGCTGACCCTTCGTGCGCGGAATGTGCTTAAAAAGGGATACAATGTTTTTCTTTTCACGTGTTACGAGTAATACGTAATACGATAATATGTTAATAAGACGATAATACTTTCTGACGATTTTGTGATTACGAGTCGACCCACTAGAAGACGCGGCACAGCGATTGCAAATTAATGTTGAGTCATGATCTTCCTGCATTAGATAGTACTATCACGTTACTTACAGGGTTGTCCACCTGGTGGCCCTCAGTGCCATGTGTTGTGGCGAGACCATGTACGAGACCATGGCCGAGACCGTGAATCCATGTCGGTTGAGGACAATGTGGGCCTAGCACACGAACTCTACAGTGACCTACACTTCGTTTAATGTAAAAGTAGGTTTAAGGATTGATTCTGTACGGTTTGGTGGAGGATAGGTTTAGATTTAATGATTTTTATAGTAAATTCAGAATTCAAAACCATCCCAGTGTATTGTGCATGGTAATGCACTGGGTTATGCTTAGTACGGCCTGACATCACGGATGGTTCCTTCCCTCACTGTCAAAGAATACAAAAAAAACTTTAACAATTTCACAAAACTCTTGCAGTGATGCGAAACACAAAGTTAAAGGCACACACTGACCAAGCGATGCTACCTGACTAACACAGCAAGCAAAAACCAAATGAATGTAACATTGAAAGGTTACGAGGCACACATGGCTGGGTTGTCGAACCACACCACTGTCACAGCACCACCGCCGCTCCTACAAATCACACCGCTGTCTAGTAGAGGGTCTCAAATGCAGAAAGCGTGAAAAATGCCCTTCACCGCCGTGGATGCTTCATGCTCCCGGTCCACCATAGCTCCTTCCGCTTGGCCCACACTCCACCAGCTGTGTCGCCCGCTGTCCGCGCGTGTTCTGGCGCTGCCCCGGGTTCCGACCCCGGGGAGGGCGCAGAGGGGCGGGCAGCCGGCTAGCTGGCGGCGGGGGGCGGACGTAGGCGGGGGGAGAGATACTGGCGCGATGGTGTTGGTGGCGGCGGTGACGGTGGTGATGTAGTGACGTCACCGGTGTCGGCGGCGAGGGTAGCTGATTGCAACCTGGCAGGGCGGCGGAAGAACTGTCACATGCATCAAGGCGCGGGGAAACAATGATTTAATTAATGTCTTCATTCCATTTCATTGATTGATGGATTGATTGATTGATGATCGATTGATTTTTTTTTAAGTGGGACGCGCGAATTTTGGAATTGGCGCCCCCATGACACCCTGGTCTAGCATGGAACTCCCATAATTTAGCGGGAAGTACCCCAAAGAGTGCCCAGGTGGGCGGAAGTCGCAGGAACTTGTCCGCGCCGAGCAAAATGTGCTAACACTCACCCTCCGCCATTTCAGAGCGAAGTGCCGAGCTTAACAATTCGGAGAAGTCAGGTGTGGATCGCCCGTAAAATAGACGGCTCTCAAACCTATTAAAGGATTTAGTTTTGGCCAATACCGAATATTTTACCTTGGGAGAAATTGATGTATGTTTCAAATAACTGTAGATGATTTTCTTGTATGCTCCGAAGTTTCCTCAGAATGCTAAATGTAGCATGAAGCCTTGTTAGGAATCAAGACCAGGAATACAAAGAAATACATAATGGAGTGAAAAAGGCAAGAGTATAAACAATAAATTGAGTTGATTAAATCTGTACGGGCCTACATATTGTAACCGAACGTGTAGGTCGGTTCTGGGGAATTTCAGTGGGTACGTGGCTCCTTTTGAGATTTTGAGAAAAAAACACAAAGTCGTAATCACAAACTCAATATTATTGAATACTCATTGAAATCCAAACCACAAATTACAGAATGACAATAACATAAAAAATAAACAAATAAACCAAATAATAACATTTAACAACATTTAAAAAAATATCAGAGGTAAATCAACTGCAAAATTATCCCAAATAATATTCCAATTTGACACGAATTAGAATCACAGTAATATCTTCTGTGACTAAATGAAATTGAAATTCAACAAATTGAACAAATGAGATCTCTGATGAGATGAGGAGTGCTGCTGATGAAATGTCATAGGGAGGAGCACATGCCTTTCACATGACAGTGTGTCATAGTGCTTTCTGTTTAGGAAAATTGCAGTTAATTCGTCCCCTCAACATACACTGCATCAACACTGTTGTATAATTTCGTGCACTAAAGTCTCTGGAATTACAACAAAGCACAACTTTTCTCAATACCAAAACACAAAATGATCTTGAATCATTTTTAAAATTAGCACAAATTAGAATCACATCAATGTTCTCGGTGACCAAAATTGAATTGAAATTCAAACAAATTGATGCAAAAAATCTCCATTGAGATGAAACATACCCATGAAGTTACATCAGAAGGAAAAGCACATGCATTTTTCATAACAGAATATCATAGTACCTTCTGCCTTCAAACACTGAATGCAACTCTCCTTCAACAATACTGCATTAACATTCATATGTAATTTTCTTGCACACAATTCACTGAAATTACAAAGAAATGATCTTTTGTACAACTTCACTCAATACAAAATACAGAATTACCATTAAGCATTTTTAAAATTGGCACAAATTGAAATCAAATCAATATACTCTGTGACCAAATTACATTGAAATTCAAACAAATTGATGCAATTATAGTTTTGAAAAGCACAAAAGTATTCAAGATAAGTTGCATGAAACTACTATAGAAAATTAACATTTATTACAGCATACAACTTCGGTTGAAATTGAAATTATGTCTTATTTCTTCACAACAAGCATCCAAACTTCAATATATTTGAAAAGTTTAGTTCATTTGGATTCTTCAATAGTTCAAAGCGAATATAATTGTATAACTTTCTTAATGATTTATAAATAGCTCTAATAGATTTCTGATTTCACTTAGAGTTAACACTACCATCCGTAATACTCCTTTCAAAAATAGAAACTGCACCTACATCTTATTAACAAGACCAAATTCTTTCAAAAATCAATAATGTCATCTCACACGAAAATTACTAAACTTCAAATATCTTCTGCACGTGTTGTAAAGTTACTACGAGAATACCCATGGAACGGATATACCAGTCGTTAAACACGTGTTATAATGGCAAAACAATCTCCGGGATTGAACTACATGAGCAAACCTCAACCTGTGTTTCTAGTCAATTACTTCAGAATTCTGAGTTTTCCTTATGATATCTGGGCGTCCATTATAGTCAATACAAAATTATTTTGATCTTGAATACCGACCTTAGTTCGGGGGCCATGGCGTTCGCCAGCGGCGCAAAACTCACAACGAAAAGAAATGCGGCTGCCGGCGCTCTCTCGTGCGCCTAAGCACAACGTGCATTCCATGCAACCACGTGGAACTCCAAGACCAGACTCCTCCACTCCGTCGATCGGTTCACGAGTTACCCCAGCCACAGACTCCTCTCATTTCCCGCTGCTTGGCTCAACCTCACACCTTGCCTTCTCAAAACTTACTGTCATCTCCCTCAAAAGTCTCAGAGTATGTGTGTGTTATTCTAACGTACTTTCCCAACACCCGACTTATGCCTGAAGGGCGTACGCAGAATTTAATGCTTGAATTGAATTTTTCTCAGGGCAGTGGATTCTTCAGCGGTAAAGAAAATCCAAGGGTAACACAAAGAAACAAATCAAATAAAGTAAAAAAATGTATTTTAAATCATATGTCATAAACTTCGTTTGTGGTGACTTCACACAAACACAAAAAGAACTAGCAATTATATTCTCTGAATTTTTACTCGTGATCACTCACTTTCCGTGCACGGTTTTGCAAATCAACTTCAATTATTTACTCTCTTATTTACACAACATTCTTTACCCATATTATTCTTAGGTGAAACTAGACAAGTAGTTATCATCTTTGAAACTTTTAGTTCATCTGTTTTGCTTTAAATTTACATTGAATAATTAAACAACATTTAACCCATATATTCCCATTGCCCCAAAAATGGGGCAGTGTATTTTCCTATTAATAGTTCATTTCTTGAAAGGAATGAAGATGTGTTATATACCCTATGTTGTTGTGTTGGCAACAATGAATAAGATAAAGTTCACTGGATTACTCTATAGCGTTTTCCATTGTTGTGAGAGACCTTCGTATAGTGCCTGCATTTGAGCATCATGTCGCTTCACGAATCGTAAGTACATTACTTAAATTAATGATTATTTTTATCGTTTATTTTGTTATAACACAATTTGGTGAAACTTATATTTGAAATATATTTTACATACAAAAGATTATAGCTTTTATTTTAGCGGCAAATTACAATAAAATAGTGACGCCCCTTTATTGGGGCAATGGGAACGGGAGGGTACAGGGTTTTATATCTATTGTTAGCAAGTATATTTTTGACTTTTGAGTAAATATCAATATTTCAGGGCGTGATTATATATTATATTCGAATGTTTAAATATTTTTTTTCTATTTGAATTTCATTTGATTCTCTTATTATTCATTTCAGATTATCCGTTAACGAAATAATAAGTTTTATTAGAAAGTGATGATTTCACAGAAGCTTCTATTTATATCTCTGCTCCTGAGAACCATCTTCTAAGTGATGAAGACAGTGGAGAAGATGAAATAGAAGATGGTGATGTAAACCATCTAACTGGAAACCAGCTCCGAGGCCTAGGAGAACTGCAGGCAACAAAAATTACTTCCTCCGGAATAGAAGAAATTATTTTACCATCACAAGAAGTAACACTCGATGTTATGAACCAGAGGACCGCGGCTGAATTGACCACAGATTCAAGGAAGAAGAAGGTTCGAAACTGGATAAAATCGGACATTATACCTGTCCCAGAACGTACTTGGGAACAACCAGATTGGCTGAATAAAAAAGAGTGGTCTCCTGTTGATCTGTTTGAATTATTTTATGACAGTGAAGTATTTGATTTGCTGGTTGAAACGAGTATGAAATACGCTGTTTTCAAAGGAAACACTAAATTTCATGTGTCGCTATGTGAAATGAAAACTTTTATTGCTATTTTGTTGCTCAGTGGATATTGTGGTAATGCAAGGTACCGTCTGTACTGGGACACTGGAATTGACACACATCACCAAGGAGTAGCAAGGGCAATATCTAGAAATAGATTTGAAGAAATTTTAAGGTATTTTCATGTCTCTGACAATAATAACCTAATTAAAAGTGATAAATTCTCGAAAGTTCGACCTTTGTGGGCAATGATAAACGAAAGATGGCTCACTTTCTTTCCCCAAGATGCGAACTTGTGCATCGATGAAACCATGGTTCCGTACTATGGTCGTCACTCCACGAAACAACACCTACATGGGAAACCAATACGTTTTGGTTTCAAGGTATGGTCCCTTTGCACTCGATTGGGCTACCTTGTACAAGCGGAAACCGTACCAGGGAGCTTCTACTAGGAACGAAATGCCAGATCTTGGTGTGGGTGGATCAGTAGTTATGGACTTGCTCCAAGAACTACCCGAGAAGAAAAAGTACAGCTTATATATGGACAATTATTTTACTTCCATTCGTCTTCTAGAAAAACTAGGTAACATGGGACATGATGCAACTGGTACTATCAGGAACAATAGAGTCGAAAAAGCCCCTCTCATAGAGCCTTCTAAAATGAAAAAGATGCAAAGAGGTGCGTATGATCAAGTGACAGACCAAGAAACACAGATCAGTGTTGTCCGCTACAACGATAACAATATCGTAACTGTTGCCTCCAACAAAGTAGGAGTATCTCCTCTAGGAAAAGCTAAACACTGGAGTTTATCTGAGAAGAAGAAAATTGAAATTCTACAACCTGCTTGCATTTCTGCCTACAATTTGTATATGGGAGGGGTGGATCGGCTTGATCAAAATGTCTCATGTTACAGAACAGCCATCAGAATGAAAAAGTGGTATTGGCAACTTTTGATGTTTCCCTTGAATGCATCCATGAATAATGCATTTCAGTTATACCGTCTCACACCTTCTGGAAAAAAGCGTTAATCATTTAGATTACCTACAGTTTATCAGGATAATAGTTCAGACATACTTAGGACAAAGCTTAGAGCGAAAAATAGGCAGATCGCCAAAGGTGGTAAAAAAGAGGATACCAGAAAAAGTGAGACTGGATGGTCGTGATCATATAATTGTCAAAAGTGAAACACAAGTCAGATGTGGCGAATGCCATAAAACACCATGAAGAAATGTAAAAAGTGTAATGTCGGCTGCCATGCAAATTGCTTTGAGAAATTTCATTCATAAGCACATGTAGACCAGAACAAAAGTTACTTCGTTTCAATCAGTGTCTATCGAACATTTTCTCAAACATGAAATGCTAAAAAAATTGTTAACACGTTTATTATCATTAAATAATTTCTATTTTATAGCTTACATATATTTCTTCATTACTTAGTGCAAAAAAATAAACATTTGCTCTTGAAAATAGGGTTTCCTGCTCCTAAAAACACTGTACCCTCCTGTTCCCATTGCCCCATTTTTGGGGCGGGGCTCCTACACAATATGAGATGTCAAATTAGTGAAAATAGAAAAAATTCATGTAAATTAGACCAAAACAAAAAGGGAAACTTAGTGTCATCATAAAATTCTAAAAAAAAAAAAGTTGGGAATATATGGGTTAATAACCTTTACATTAATTGGATGAATATCACTGTTCAATCCTTAAAGCATTTAGGGCAAATGACATTATCAAATTGCGCTCAAATCAACTTGCTAAACGAATTCTCGACAGTACCTAAATTCTTTACTTCGCGATCGTTCTATGGTACCCGCTTTGACATGCGGCTGCTATGAACGGTAACTTCAACGTTAACTTCACCTCTTTCCAATGTTCTGTTACTTTCCGGCGGCTTGCTGCTCTCTTGCTATGGTCGACCTCGCCGGTGACGAATTCTTCAAGTCTGCGACGTTCGCGGATGGTGCGCGGTGCCTCGCGCTGTCCCGCTACCGCCGGCCCTGGCGTTCGCAACCGCGTAACCAGGCGCTCTGAACGCCTCGTGGTCCTTCTTCTCCTCGTCCCGGCCCTCTTCTCTCTGTCCCAGCTTCTCCTTCTGCTCGTACCGGATTTCACCTACTCCGCAATCAAGTTCAAGCCCTCGTGCCACTAGTCCTTCGCACGACTGCAATCTTGCAACCGGACGATTAACTTAGTTCATGGGCGTCGCGCACGTCGATTCATTTAGTAACTGTGTTCTGCTTTTTTGCGTCCTCGCACCTCGTCTATTTAATTTACGCTCTTTCTCAACTAACTGCATACCACCACTGACTTAATATCGCCGCTACTTCAGCCTTTCAAACTAGTATTAAGTTCATTCACAGTTCTTTTATCGTCGCTACTCCAACTAACAACTCATAACTATTTCTATGAGGTTATTCAACTCCGCACTATCGCCATTATAACTCAGGCGGGGAACACACTTCGCAAACTTTTTGACGAGAAGGGGTCTGTGGTCAGCGCACCGGCGTATTTAACCGGCCCTCCGATGAGGTGTGGAAACGCCCCGCCTCCCCTCTCCGGCTGACATCCCGTCATCGTTATGTTGTATCGCCGAACGCTGCGCTATCTTGCCGGCGTCTGGCTGCATTCCCAGGTTTCTTCTTTCGCGCGTTATTTGAATCGTACCAACGCCGTCAACAGTGGTTTTATTCTTGCCTTGTTCAGCATCTTTAAAAGAATATCGCAAAAGAAATTTAGAGCAGGGGCACATGTGAGAATGTGGGCCGCTGAAGGAAGGTTATAGAGGGGATGCTGTGGAATGGAGAGGGTGAATGGAGATAATGAAGGGAGGGTTGTGGATGCATGTATGGAGCAGGATGTGTGTGTGTGTGTGTGTGTGTGTGTGTGGAAGGACGATAATGAATGGAAGGTTGTGGAGGTGTGTGTGTGTGTGTGTGAAGGGTGTTGTGAAGGGACGGTCGAGGAGAGTAGGTTATGAAGGGGAGTTTGTGGAGGCGGATGTGTAAAGGGGAGACAGTGGATACGAGGTAGTGGAGGGGAGTTTGTGGAGAGTAGGTTCAGAAGGGGAGGTTGTGAAGTGGAAATTGTGAAGGGTAGGTTGTGGAGGGTAGACTGTGAAGGGAGGTGGTTGAAGCAGATGTTTGAAGGAGAGGGGAGACCGTGAAGGGGAGAGTGCAGAGCGAGGCAGTGGCTGGGATGCTGTGGCGGAAGGCTTTGATGGGACGGCGGTGGCGGGCGGGCAGGGACGCTGAGCGGGGGAGGGGGCGGCGCCCAGCTGCACGCTTTCTGGGCGATTAATTTCCGCAGACATTTTCCGGACGCCGCGACCACTCCCCTCCCCCCTTTCCCTTCCCCACTTCCCTATTTGGGCGGCGAACGAGCTGCAAAGCGCCTCTGCGGGGCCGCAAGAGCGCAAAATTTTAGCCCGACGGACTCCTTTTAAGGACGAGTTATGAACAGTTTTGCCTAAAATGACAATTACCGGTCAAATTGAGCGTTAGAGCTTGCGTGGCAATTAGCGATTATATGGGTCATTGCTGTTTTGTAGAGACGTTTCTTTAAATAACTTGACTTTTATTCCAAAGCAAAAGACTACATAGTTAGTGAACCTTCATTGTAGCTAATTTCTGGGCATCCCGAGGGTTATTAAAATCATAATAAATTCGGAGCAAATACACACGAACAAATTTTAGAAACACAAATCCATTTACGATTATCGTCGACACATCAAATGTTCCGACGACTTTATTTGAATTACGTGCGAACCAATCGATCAAGTTGTTGAATTGCTGCAAATAAATATCTTATTTCCGTGTACCTAAAGAATATGCATGTGATTTTAGAAAATATTGCTTGCTTAAATAAAATTGGACTGGAAGAATAAAAATGTACTAAAAAATTAAGGTCAGTCTAGAGTGATC
>JAHLJT010009060.1:0-12095 GCA_031308135.1 Acheta domesticus | reverse complement strand
TGAGATTAGAATGCCGACTATTAATCTTTAAACAAGTTATATTGGCAACAATGACATAAGCATGCCCAATATGGGGAGGCGCCGCATCAAGCACCATCAACAAACTTGGTAGTCAACAAAATAAGTAAATAAGAATAACTCTCAACGCGCCATGGTTCATCCCCAACCATGAAATCCGACGGGAACTAGACACACCTGATTTCAAGGAGATTTTAAAAAGACTTGCTAGCAATTTCTTCAACAACTTTGCAAATGCACCCTGCTCATCAACATTTAACTTAGGAAAAAACTATAGCAGTCCTCGAATTTTATCACTATTCCCTAAAGACAAATGCAAACCTCCTATCTTCACAGCTCCCACATACCTATTCCCCCAGTATACCATCCTTTAACAAAAGAATTTTAATCAAAACCCATTAATACAGTTAGGAAACTAACCGCGACTTAAGGATGGTCATATCCTAACAAGCTATATACGTGGTTTTATAAACAAAAACATAGAATGGGTTGAAGTAGCTTAACACCAGTGCAACTTGAACCTAATTTTCAAAAAATACCTTTGGCTTCTTATTAATTATATCTTACCAAACTACTCTCCAGCATTACATTCAGCCGTTACATTTATAGAAAAGACAGTTTATAGTAAGACATATTTTTCAAAAACAAAATTTTAACATATTTTTTAACCTATTATTAACATATTTTTAATTTGTCATGGATGAATAAAAAAACGACGTAAAAATTGAAAAATCGGGTCCACGTAGCCCGTATTTACGTTACCCTCAAAAATCAAAATATCCGTTTCAAACTCAGAGGCCCTCGAGTTCTTTTATATCGATATATCAATTATCGATATTTCGGAATATCAATTTTTTTTGTTATTTAAGGTCGCATCAACTACTAGGTCATTAGTGACCACTATTGGATTTAACGTTATGGTATGAGGATCAAACGATATGGTGTTGATAGGGGGTGAAAGGACGAACACATACAACTATGCCCGAGGGGGGACTCACACCGGCGACCCCTCGGTCCGAAATCACTACGGCACTACTGCCTTAGCGATCTCGGCGATGAGGCCGACGGAATATCAACTTTGTTGAAAATCTTCTGAACGATTGCATCTGATGATTCTGAACGCTAGCTTGGACCACGGCGCAGCGAGGGGCAGACATTTTTGCCGTAAATTGATTTTTTGGTTTTTAAGAAACAAAAAAAAAAAAAAAAAAACGATTCCACAATGTGTAAAAGTAAACGTTTCCAACCTTTTCTGGGCGTCCACCACCTGTAGAAGAAAAAAAATTAGAACGCCCCGTGTCCCTAATAGTTAATTATGTATTAAGTACCAAAATATTATGGCATATTATTTGTTCCTAAATTAGCGGTTTATTTACCTATTCAAAATAATAAAGTAGAAGTCAATAATACGACAACATTTTGTACAATATAATTCTGTATTAAAATTTTTGAAATGAACCCAAAAACAATCAGAAATAAAAATATTGAAATAAATAAATTAATCTTACTTCATATTTGTCTTGCAGTGCCTCCGGCAAAATCGCTTCGACCTCTGAAGCTGTTGAACAAAGGAAGAGCTTCCTGCGAGGTTCGCTCACGCGAGCAATATTTGTATCTATATTTTACAAATATTTTTTAATATTGGAAATAAATATTTTAAAAATATTTTGTTGCTGATAGGGTGGATATGCCATTGCTACTCCTCGTTACTGTCTTAAAGTCTCTCCGCCATTTTTCTCTGGATCCGCCACCGCCACCCGAATGGCTCCGGGGCCCATTGGGAGGAGGTATCGCCCCCGTTGGGAATCAGTGTTTTAGGGGAGTAAGGAGTAATACACACACACACACACAGGGTGGACCACCCAAGTTGGCCAAAGCAAATATCTCGAAAACGGATTGAGGTATCGAGGTGCTATTTGCGCCATGTTGCTGAAGATGATGGGGCAAATAACATATTTCGTTTTCGTGTTAGTACCGTATGTAATTTTTGAGATATTGACACAACTTTGGTTTTTTAAATGGAAATATATATTTCTTCTCCAGCATTCTAAAGTTCTTTAAAATTTAAATGCAATGATATAAATATAGTAAATATTCGAAAAGTATTTTTTGCAAAAACTGCGCAAGTAAAACTTGGTAAACACCATTCTGGAGCGCGCAAGGACAGATGACCTTGCTGACATCGTATACGTGAGTAGATGCACCTGGTCGGAAAACGAGAGATATCTCCGATAAGGGGACCTTCTATACTCTTACTGGTAATATTATTAACCTCGGTTTTGGACTTCCACAAGTTCTACATGCGTAAAGAAGGAGAGGTGTCCCAAATCACATTGACTTTAACAGACATATGTATCTAAATAATTTCATTAATTTTAATTTGGGGAACCTATCGTATTCCAAGGAAAGAGAATAAAAAGCACACCCCGTTTTTCTTTTCTACAATGTAACAAAATTTAACATTTCCTATGCATTTCCACTGTTTTAATGATTCGTCTTTGTTTTCTGTGAATTTTAAGCGGCATATTTTGCGCTCTTTAAACTATTTTTGTGCGTATTTTCAGACTTATTTTACAGAATTTTATTACGTATATTTCTGAGCTAAATCTATAAATAAGAAAACTGATGTGTTTTTGTTTTTGCTTCATAATATACGTTTTTTTTGTTTTTTTTTTCATTTTATTTACACAGATGGTGAATACATAGCTCAGTTTAATATAACTATACATATGTTTGATGACTTAATAGCTAACTTAAATTAAAACTTAAAACTAATACACGGTTGAGGTTACCCATCGGGCTCCTCTAGTCGGGATCTAGTTCGGAGAATTTCCTGAGGAAAATGTGAAAGGGAAACTTATTTTGTATTCTGGTTCTATGTGATGGGTTTTGCCGAGTCTGTGAACTGATAATGAAGGAATTTGGGATATGTTTGAGAAGAAGTTGGTAGCAAGATAGGTGATATGATGGTCTATGGTGTCTAGGTTGAATTCTTTATATAATTGTTTATTGGAGACATACCAGGGGGCGTTTGAAATGATTCTAAGAAATTGGTTTTGAACAATTTGCAGTTTCTTTTGGTTGGTTTTTGCTGCATTTAACCAGATTGGGCAGGCATATAGGAGCAGAGATCTTATTATTGCTTTGTAAATTTGCAATGCTGAATTGTATGATAATGGGCTGGATCTTTGTATTAATGGCTTTAATTGAATTAATTTGATTCTGGCTTGGGTGATTTTGGCATCTATATGCTGCTTCCAGTTGAGTTTTGTGTCCATGTTCAGTCCTAAGTATCTGACTGGTTTATTGAGAGGCAGCCAGTTGATGGTTGTATTGTTTAGCAATAATGGACGCGGGGGTGAATATGGACGGAGAGTGAAGATCTTGGCGGCCGTTTTGGTTGGATTCAGTTGAATTTTGTATTTTGAAGCCCAGCTGTCAATTAGGTTAAGGTACAATTGAACTTTGTTGCTACAATCAGTAAGTGAAGGACCGGAGTTGTAGATAGCTGTATCATCAGCAAACTGTGCAATGTGTACGTTGTTTAGGTTGGGAATGTCTGCAACATATAAATTAAATAAAGTAGGTGATAGGGGGGATCCTTGTGGTAGTCCTGCTAAGATTGGTCTTGGGTTGGAATGGTGGTTGTTTACATTTACGGAGAAGGTTCTGTTACTGATGAAGCTTTGTATGATGAATTGGATATAGTGCGGTGTGCCTATTTTCTTAATCTTGTATATGAGTCCTTCATGCCATGTCCGGTCAAACGCTTGCGTTATGTCAATGAAAACTGCTACTGTGTGTTATTTCTTTTGAAATGACGTATAAAGATGTTCGGTAATGCGAAGGAGTTGGTGAAGTGTAGAATTTTTTTCGGTGAACCCAAATTGCTCCTTTGGTATGGCTTTTGTTACCTGTAAGTGATCTTTAAGTCTTTTGAGAATTATTTTTTCAAAAATTTTAGATAAGGTGGGTAGTAAACTTATGGGTCGGTAGCTATTTGTGTGGGCATGATTTTTGTTGGGTTTGGCAATGGGAATAACTATGGCATGCTTCCATGATTGAGGGAAATAACCAATTCTGAGGCAGGAATTATAAATATTAGCTATATATGCTATTGCAGGGGGAGGCAGGTTTTTCGCTATGGTATTGTTTATGTTATCGTGTCCGGGTGCTTTCCTGGAGGGTAAGTTTTTAATTATTTTGTTAATTTCAGCTGGGTTGGTGAACTTAATGTTGTGATGTGGGCCGTAGTATGTCTCTTTGTTGCATTTGTTTATCGTTTTATGTTCAGGATGAGGTTTTGAGATGTTGTTTGTAAATGTTGATGAGAAGTAGGATGCCAGCTCTTCGGATTTTTCAACGGATGTGTATGCTTTACCAGTTGAGGTGTTTATTGGTGGTATCGTGATTTTCTTTTTCAATATTCTGTTGGTGAATTGCCATAAAGAGTTGTTGTTTGTATGGAGTGAAGTTAATAATGCATGGTATTGTTGATTGTTGTGATTTTTTATTAAGTTTTTAACTACCTTGTAATTATATTCAGTTCAGATTTTAGATTCGGCGTTCTTAACTTATTCCATAGTCTATTTGTTTTGTTTTTTATCAAGATTACATCATAATATACGTAAATCATGGAACCATCGCGCAACATCTGTTGTATTTCCCAATGCCTTCTGCTCCGTCACAGAAAGGTCAAAACAAAAGACATTCTTTTTGCACATTTTCCTGTAGGACAGCGCAAATTTTCATGAATTGTTTTTGACACTATAACATTATGGACCTACATTTTAAAAGAATTCTTTCTGTCCGAATGTACCTTGTATGTTTCTTCAGAAGCCGTGGAGCTTGAAAGAAAACACTGGATATGCATGTGTGTTTCTTGCTCGTAAGGGATGCATTCCACTTTTTCATCCAGAAAGGAAAGACGGGTGCAAGAAATGACCGTCATTAAGTCATTTTGAGCGGTCAGACCTTTGTGAAAAGATAGGTGCTGTTGGGCCCTTCCGCCGCCCGTTTGCCGACGTCTAATTGGCAGCCGCGTCATAAACACGCGAGGTCACGGCCAAGGAATACCTGTATAATGCCGCCTGTCGCTATGCACCCTGCTGTTACGCAATAGGCGTAATTGGATGAAAGCAGAACCGAGGGGGTCTCCAGCGGGTCAGTGAGGTCCAATGCGGGAGAACCACACTACGAAGCGTGGGGTTGGTCGCGGCCAAGGGAATCTGGTGCCGTAAAAATAGTTCGTTCCTCGGAAATTGGTAATTTTCTTCCAGGACTCTTGTAATCATGTCTAAAAAATGCAAAATTGACGCGTTTCCCTGGGGGCTTTATTATAATGAGGTATCAACGTAAGTAGAGGAGACCAAAATATTTTTGGAAGAAATTACTGATCACAACCGACAAGTGATCATAATTTTATTCATTTAAATTAGTTCTAAAGTCTCCAATCTCCCATTTATCTGAATGCATTTCACCCTCGAATCGTTCCCATGGACTGTGGTCGTTTCTTGGAAATTGTTTTTTGGGGTTGGTGGCAAAATAAAATTAATTCATTTAGCTAAATACTGAATAAAATAATTAGATACTTTAAGTTTCTATGGGTATATTATTATTATTATTATACCATTCATTAGAATAATTAATGTCCCCTTTCCTCAGGAAATTGGCAGAACAATGTTCTTTCGTATTTAAATGTATTTCAATATTTTATAAAATTGTGCAAATTCAAATCACAAAATTTAAAATTTTGTGGAAGAGACAATTGCTCACCCTCAAGTTACAAACAAGCCTTTGTTACAAACTATTTCTCTCTTTCTACTTTGTCTCAACGATTACGTTATTTCATCCCACTGTTCTATTCCTGTAGGTCTCCGCAATAACAAACAGTGTTGAATACAGTTATAAGTTATGCATAATTTGAGTTTTGTGCTTCCGCGGATAATTCAGGAAGGAGGATAATTACACTTGACTGCATTTCCGTAAGTGTTTGGAGCAGCCGGTGTGGCAGTTGCAAATTGAACTGGTTCCTTGAAACCGGTTGGCCCTCCCATTTGCTAAAGGTCGACACGCGAGAGTTGGCAACCTTTCTGTCACGAATTTCCAAGATTAGAACGAAAAAAATTTTAAAGGAAATCATTTAGAATATCTATTTGATAAAATCTTTGTAATTATTGAAAATATTATTAAAATATATGGTCATTCAAAGGTTACTAGTGTGGTGTGATTTCGGAATATTGTTCTGAAAATATTTAATGGTATTTCCAGAACACACACTTTGAGTGTGTAACTTCCTCTGTGAAGCGTGGTAAACTATTCTGTATTACACATCTAAATATACGGAATGTATTATGGGAGAGACTTGTGAGAAAATAGTACAAGAACAAAACAATCCAGAAAATTGCAAAAATCTTCTAAATTAAAATTGAAACATGCCTAAGAGATACGAAAATGACGTTCTGATTTTTACTGGAATAGAACGTGTTTAGATTATACTATTACTATGTGTGAAATGAAGTTCTGATTTTTACTGGAGTAGAACCGTGTGCAAATTATACTTCTCCTCACACGACACACAGTTTTTGACTATAAACAAATCAAATCAAAGTACTAAGTCGTATACAAATATAGTATATGCAGAACATATTCCACGTGTTGGAAGTTAGGTAATGCTGCAAAAATCGATGTAAAGGTTTGGACCGAGTTCCCGAAAAAAGTGCTTTTCTTTCTTTAATTAATGTTTTAATAATTATTAATTGATGTTTCAGATCATTCTTTGATGTTTCAGATCATAGATTTGATGATAGTCATTCATTGATGCCCAAGATTTCATTAATATTTTTGCTCCAAAGACGAAAGTGCACTTACAAATATGGAACGGGTTCGATTGATTAAAACCTCTGAAATTTCGAAAATTTCAAAGGTTAATTTTTCGGCCCTTTCCAGCATTATTTTTAAAACTCAATATTTTTTCTTAGTAAAGTGTATTCTTCAAAATAAGATCTATAAATGGTTCCGTATAGAGTTGTTGATTAGAGTAAAAAAACATCCAATCATGACAATTTTCCAAAAACATCCAAATAAGATTTTCTCAAAATAGCTCAATTTTTTTCTTTATATTTTTTCTTATGAAAAGGGCACATCACAACAGCCTTATGAAACTGAGTCGTCGATACGTAACTTTATTAACTTCTCGTAGGTTAAAATTTACATTACATGTGAGTTTTTTCATTCAGTACATTCGTTTACACAAATCCTTCAAATGATCTATAACGAGGTTTCTCAAAATTTCAAATATTTGCATGTATTTCTTCCTTGCAATAATAATAATAAGAAGGACACAGACACTGAACTTCTCATGTTACTAAACACGAAATGTGAGATACAAAAAATGTTAAAGAAATCGTGGAGTGATAAACCACTCCATTGACAATATCTAAAAAGAATGGCAAAGGTGCAGATCAATAAAGATCAAACATTTATGTAGGAAGAATAAGGGAGAAGAATAAAACTAGAATCGGAAGCAGTTCTAATAGCCGCTGAAGATCAGGCGTTGAGAACACAACATTATGATAAAGCGAATCTGAAAATTTCTCAAGATGATAAATGTCGAATTTGCCAGGAACAAATAGAAATATTTACCATATCATCTCAGCTTGCCAATTCTAGCTGAGCGAATACTTGAAAAGACACGAAAGTGTGTATAGTTACTTCCACTGGCAGATCTATAGGAGGAATATCCGCCCTCGAAGTTCCAAACACATGCCCCAAGTGGTACGAACACTCACCAAAACCGGTGACGTCTGTTGGATTTTGTACGATATTGTACGACTCCGCATATACGATACGTCTTAAATACAAGAGTTTGGAAATAGAGATCAGCCGAATGTGGGGAGTGAAAGCACAGGTAGTAGCGATAGTTATCGGAGCTCTGGGATTCGTTCCGCAAAATTTGTGTAAGAACTTGGCTAAACTCTCAGGTAATGCAAAAGACTGAGAATTGCAAGAAATTGCTTTACAGCCCACCTTTTGCGCAAAGTATTGTAGAGGCATCGATAGTCCCTAGATCTATGTATGTATTCTTGTAATTGGACTTCTGTAATTTAGTTTTGTTATTTCATTTTAAACTGCTTTTTTTTTATTATTTTGTGTGTTCTGTACGTTGTTTCTTGTAATGCGTACTGTAATTGGAGCTTTGCCCTGTTGTGTGTAATGAAATAAATAAATAAATGTATTTATAGCATAAAATAATATTATTACGTTACAATAATACGAGAATGTAGGAATTATTGTAGCACCACTCATTTAGCAATTTATTACGATAATTTGAATTAAGTGAACTGTAAAATATAATAGTCCTATATAAATTATTAATCGTATGTAATGGTAAAATTTTCAAAATACTATAAGCAATAGGGAACAATATTTTTTGAAAATGCATACAACTATAAAAAGAGAATCATCGTTCAGAGTTCAGAGATACGTTAATTTTATTGTACTAAGTGACGGTTTGACCTAATAAATTTGAAATATATGTACAGGGTCGGTGCACAGCAAGTTGATATATCTCCAAAATTGTCATTTTGCAGGGGATCGACTATTTCTTAGTCGTGGCTCTTTATTTCACGATCAAATATAAATTACTTGTTTTCTACATGTCTATCTTGTGAACAATCTTATGACATTTTACAAGTAAAAATGATATATTTTTTAAATACATTTCCTTACATTATAAAAATGAGAATTCTCAGATGCGTTATTTTCCCTCCGCATCTTTTATATTAAAAAACGAGGGTTATGTTCGAATATTGAATTTTTCGTTTGGGAATATTTGATTACAACGTGTTTGTTAAATAGGAAAAGTGTATTTTCCGCATTATTTTCTAATTAGGGTTCTTTCAAAGCACGGACGTGTTAGATGCATCTTATAAGCTATGACGTTGTGCCCCTATTAATATTATATTAATGGAAGTTATTTACATACCACGTGAGATGCTAAC
Source organism: Acheta domesticus (assembly GCA_031308135.1). Lineage (NCBI taxonomy): Eukaryota > Metazoa > Arthropoda > Insecta > Orthoptera > Gryllidae > Acheta > Acheta domesticus. The sequence goes on along the minus strand of JAHLJT010009060.1, from coordinate 3,075 downwards.
AAAAAGGGAATTGAACACAATTAGCCTGGGTTGCACAAAATAACAATTTGATTATATGTAGTTCATTTGCCTTCATGTTACATGTTGGTGAACGATGTTCTCAAGCATTAGCATACATTCATTCCATGTTGCCGAGAAAATACATTTAGTTTTTAGCATTTCGTGGAAGCAATAGTTAGTCTGTGTTCGCCAAGTTGCTCGTTAGCGCTTTCTGCACCGAAAACACTGGCTATTATCAATATTATTGAGGAGAAGAAGAGTTGTGGTCAGGAGATTGAGAACAGGTTAAAGGACCGCACAAGAACTGCTGACAATTCGAATACGGAGAGCTAATGGCAGAATTCACTTCTTTCAAGAATGAAAACAGTCAATAGGTGACAGCCACATCAATTCCGTTTTAGATACGATTAATTTAATGTTTGGCGTATGTAAATCAATGGAGAAGCTAGAAAATAAGTGACGGATATTCCGGGTACATGAAGAGAATTGGAAACCATTTTTTTTTTAAAAAAAGAATGTTGCATCAACAGGGACGCAACTCGTCTCTAACCCTCTGAAGAGCATTGAGCGCCCTAGGAGTAATCCTCCATTAATATTCATTATTTATGGATGTCTCGTCTCATCACTCAGTTGTCAAGAGGACCGCCAGGTAGCATCTCCGGGTTGCCGAGAAACTCCATCACTGGAAGGAAAGAGAGTTGCTCTCGTAATATTATGGATGGCTCAACTCGAAAATCTCAACATTCTGTCGTACATCTTACTGATCCATTCGAAAACGTGCTTCAGGAAGGCAACTTCTATTAACTTCTCTAGATGAAATATTAATTGCATTTGCAAACTAGATGAAGAAACTTGGCTTGCCCGTCTATTTATTTATCATAATCACCCGTTTGACGAAAAAGAATATATATTCTATGAATAGTGGAGAGTGGAATTAATTTTATTTACATCCTCGCCATGCCCACCCCCTCTGCCACACCCGCTCCGACTGTTCCGCTCCAACCCGCCCGCTTCACTTCTCTCCTCCCCTCTCACCTTCCTCCTGAAGCAAAATGGCAAGCCAATTTTAAAGGCCTTTATCGTTAGTTTAACTAGTGGTGCTGCAGAATAGCACAGAATAGCACCGTATTATATTTTTTTTCGTTTGGTCTCGACTAGCTATTCGGACTTGCCACTACTCTTAACATCTATCGCCGCCCAAAGTACATTTCTTTCTTTGACATTTTCTTAATTTTTGGGTTTCCGTATAGTAGAACAGAAATATTATTTTAAGAATATTAAAAAACAGTAAACTCTTGTCCTAAATGGCAATTTGCGTTCAAAAATTTGGAGACAATTCTAAGAAAATGGCTTTTAAGTGCTACTGTAAGTGCGAAATTTGAAGCTCATTTTCACAGAAAAGTTTTGAGTTTTTGAAAACTTCATTTGAATCATTTGAAGCACATACACGCACAAATTCAATAGTGTTTAAAATTGCTGGAAATCTGCATATTAACGGTATGAGAGAACTTGCAAAAAAATACATTTGTGTAATTTTTGAAAAAACAAAAAATACCCCAAAATGAACTTTACGCCATATTAAAGAGTACAATTAGCACTATCTGTTCGCAAAGTTTGAACAAAAAATTTGGAGCCATTTTTGAGAAAATGGCGTTTGAGCGTTTCTGAAAATGCGGAATTTTGAGCTAGTTTTCACAGAAAGCTATTCAATTTTCGAGAAACTTAATTTGACATTATTTAAAGCATATGTACTCAAAAAATATAATAATGTGAACAAATCGCCGCTAATGTACATATTAACGACGTGAGAGAGAGACAAGTCAAAAAAATACATTTTGTAATTTTTTAAAAAACAAAAGAATAGAGCAATAGGGCGTTAACGTCATTGTTTTTGAGAAAATCTTGTTTTGTAATTTTTTAAAAATTGCAAATATTGCGTGCAATATTGCGCAAAAAACGACTAAAATTTTCAAAAAAATGTACATGACCTTAATGAAGGAACTTACTTTGGGCAATAAATTTTATTTGAAGGAAAAATCTCTATCTTCAATTTATAGTTCTAGAAAGACGCCGAAAGAATTTCATACTTTTGCAATTCTCGAAAATTCAGTTAACCGTGAAAATGGTACCTATGTCTCCTTTATAAGTGTATTTTATTGTATCCTTACAAGAAATTTAAAGAAAAAAGTTTGAGCTGTTTTTGAGACAATTTTGAAAATGTCCGAGGGGCTTCATGTAAAGTACCCCCAAATTTTGAAGAAAATTTTTCAAAATCGCGGCGCCTTGAGTGGAAACAAATCGGCTGTGGAATATTAAGTTTGGAAGAAATCGTACTTATGATTTCGGCGCTACGGTTGTTCACAGACTGACAGCAGGACGGCAGGACGTTTTGAAAAGAACCAATTTTTCGGTGTCAGGGGACCCCAAAATGTGGGCCTGAAATGACCCTGAAATCGATTTTCCGCAGATTTACATGACTTTCCCTATACTACGTATGTACTCCGTATAGGTACGTATTCGGGAAAGTAAGAAATGTAACGAAATGGATAAAAAATGTCATTCTTAACTAGAACTTCACATAACTAGATCACATAAAAATGTCATTCTTAAGTAGAACATCACTCTTAACAATGTTCTGACCATTAACTAGATCACATTAAGATGTAATTCTTAACTATAACTTCACTCTTAGTGTTTTGACCAAATCGTAAACGTTCAACTTTGTTTGGGCGCCTTAAAAAAGAAAGGCCTGTTACCGTAAGTTAGACGCACGACATTAGACGAGTTATTTTTCTCGAAAAGGTGTAGCTTACCAAGCCCTTCTCCTGACTACGTGGTTCCCTGGATTGCTTAATACATAAGCAAGTTAAACACGTGCTTAGATGTCGGGGACCATATATAGGATACGGGTTTTATAAACGAAAATTTATATTAGTCCATAAACACACAATATTTTTATATTAACTTTTATATTTGGTCACAGTCGTATTGATTATTTATGCTCAATTTTTATATTATTAAGGAACCACAGCAGGGTCAAATTTATTTTCAAATAAAATAAGGAGTTGCTAAGGG
>JAHLJT010009059.1:0-46092 GCA_031308135.1 Acheta domesticus | reverse complement strand
AAAAGGATGAAATATTTCGGAATTCTGAATTCTGAAAACGTTTATCCGTTTAAAAAGCCACGGATCTTGCGGTGACTATTTAAAATTTCGAAATGTTCCCTATAAGAAATAGCTTACGTACACTTTAATTAGACACCCACACAGTCCTGTCAGAAAGTCATAATCTTTACGCCACCGCAATAACTTCAGCTTTCCTTCGACGACGAAGTCCCCCGCGTGAGAGCACGGCCACTGTCACGTTGGGTGATTATCTACGCGAAGGCCGAGATTGGTTTTGAGTAGTTCCGTGGGCATTGCTGAGCACAGAGATATCAACCGTCACAGACACAAACTGGAGGATTGTATTTTTCAATTTTCAGTCTAATCCAATAGGCAATGAAAAAATATAACAATGTGTTCTAATATTAATTACTGTCTTCTGATTTTCCCAATAACTACGTACTCTGTACCTATGTACCTTCCTAGTACCTACGTACCTAGTTTGAAATGTTTTCTAATAATGTTTTCTTACAATAAATCACCAACTACACTCGTGTATTTTTAAACACTTACTGGTAAAACCTAGCTCTAAAAGGACCTTCGGCGATTGATATAGTCCATTAATAGATAATAGATTTTGCCACAATTATATTTTAGTTATTTACATAATGTGCATGTTTCATTTTTTTTTATTATTAGCTTGATCACTTCCAGGTGAATATAGCACCCTGTGAAACAATGCTACTCAAACAGCGCGAGATCTTACCTTCCCATTTCCTTTTCTATTTACCTATCTTCCCCAATCTCAATAGTTAAAACGTAGCGAATGGTCCATCATAACTGACTGGAAGGAACTGTACAGTGAGATGAGTTTTATAACGTATTACAAATTATCTTCACTATTCAAAGTTACGTAGCAATGCCTTCACGATCCTCTGAAAATGGTGGGGAGAACAACGAAGAACTACTAGAATAAATGAATTTATTAATCATTATCAATGAAGGAAAATTTCATAGATAGAATGATAAGCATATTTAGCTAAACATTGCATTATATATTTTTGTAACCATACTCTCAGCTTTTGAAGTACAACAAAGGATATGTTTTTTTTCAATATTTTATGTACTTGCAATGCTTTTCCCACGACACGGATGGTTTTTCCTTCTTTGAAAAAACTTGTTGAAGGTTTCTCTTCAACAGACGGACATGCAAACGAACAGACGAATGTACAGTTCCTGGTTACGATGCAACCCGCAATGTACCATTGCCTTGCAGGTGGCATTGGAGAATGCCAGGCGGGGCGAGGACGAGCAAAGGAGCGGCCATGAAGGGGTCTGGAAAAATCAATCTAAACTTGGCGCAAAATCCCGTTTAGACCTAGGGCCTACCAGCAGCGTCCTGGCATCGCAACCAGGGATTAAAGGGTACGTGAAGTTAGCATACAGACATCACTACGCCGTATTCTGGTCTTCTCAACTAAGAAGAGGATCTAAGAAGTCTCTCAACTCACATAGCAACATATGCTGTAGCATTGCAAGGAAAATTCAGGCGACAGCCTTGACCGGTCGGGAATCTAACCCGAGACCGCGTCAAGGAAAGCTAGGAACGCTGACCAATGAACTACCACGAGTGCGGGAAATCAAGAGTAGATTTAAATAAAAGTGAATTTGTCAGGCAAGGGGCGGGGCAGACCGTCGGAAGGACGAAGCGGAGCGGGGGACGGCTGTGGATTGTGGCGCGAACAGAGGAGGGCGGGGGCAGAGTGGATCTGGGACAGGGGCAGATGGAGTGGGTATTGACGGATAGAAGTGGGTAGGGCGGGCGGAAGAGGGGGAGGTGGTTGGGGGAGGGACAGGCAGGACGAGTGGCTTGGCAGGCGAAAAGGGATGGGGCGAAGCGGGAGTGGGAGGATTGTTAGCATTGATTTGATTGATTAAAAAGCATTGATTTTCGGGCATTTGTCCCTATTGAAGGCATTTGTCCCGTAAGTGAAGTGCGTGTTTGTTCTTTGACGTTGATCTACCCTCTCTGGATGGCGAGATCCGGCATCTACTAGCGGGGTTTCCCCAACCAGATATCTCCCACCAGCAAAGCACCACTCAGAGCCGGGACGAGCACTAAGCCTCCGACCGGTCCTCCCGACTGTGTGGTAGTGTAGTGCATCTTAGTGTAAGTGTGTATGTAAGGGGATGAGAATAGCACAAGGGGGAGAAAGAAAAATTGCAAGTGGTCCATGGCCCGTTTCTTAGGGCACTACTACGACATTCGCCTAGTGTTGATCAGAAAAACCACGGAAAACTACCGATCAGAGCAGCCGGCCGCCATAATTCTCCTCCAGACAGCGACTGAATTTGGCTGGGCTGTCTTGCAAGTGTCAAAATCCTTTCACAGTCGGACTCGAACCTAGGACCCCCCGGTCAGAGACGTGCAGTGACATCAGTTGATACACTGAGCCATCTTAGTGTAAGTGTGTGTGTAAGGGGTGAGAATAGCACAAGGGGGAGGAAAGAAAAATTGCAAGTGGTCCATGGCCCGTTTCTTAGGGCACTACTACGACATTCGCCTAGTGTTGATCAGAAAAACCACGGAAAACTACGATCAGAGCAGCCGGGCCGCCATAATTCTCCTCCAGACAGCGACTGAATTTGGCTGGGCTGTCTTGCAAGTGTCAAAAAATCCTTTCACAGTCGGGACTCGAACCTAGGACCCCCCGGTCAGAGACAGTGCAGTGACATCAGTTGATACACTGAGCCATCTTAGTGTAAGTGTGTGTGTAAGGGGGTGAGAATAGCACAAGGGGGAGGAAGGAAAAATTGCAAGTGGTCCATGGCCCATTTCTTAGGGTTACTACCTACGACATTCGCCTAGTGTTGATCAGAGAAGCCACGGAAAACTACCGATCAAAGCAGCCGGCTGCCAGAATTCTCCTCCAGACAGCGACTGAATTTGGCCTGGCTATCTTGAAAGTATCAAAGATCCTTCCACCGTTGGAACTCGAACCTAGGACCTCCCGGTCAGAGACAGTGCAGTGACATCAGTTGATACACTGAGCCATCTTAGTGTAAGTGTGTGTGTAAGGGGTGAGAATAGCACAAGGGGGAGGAAGGAAAAATTGCAAGTGGTCATGGCCCGTTTCTTAGGGTACTACTACGACATTCGCCTAGTGTTGATCAGAGAAGCCACGGAAAACTAACGATCAGAGCAGCCGGCTGCCAGAATTCTCCTCCAGACAGCGACTGAATTTGGCCTGGCTATCTTGCAAGTATCAAAGATCCTTCCACCGTTGGAACTCGAACCTAGGACCTCCCGGTCAGAGACAGTGCAGTGACATCAGTTGATACACTGAGCCATCTTAGTGTAAGTGTGTGTGTAAGGGGTGAGAATAGCACAAGGGGGAGGAAGGAAAAATTGCAAGTGGTCCATGGCCCGTTTCTTAGGGTACTACTACGACATTCGCCTAGTGTTGATCAGAGAAGCCACGGAAAACTGGCCACGGGAGCCACGGGAGAGGGTGATGGTGGAGCGGCCTGGACGAGAAGCATGATAGGAGGAAAGGAAAGGAGTGGAGTAAGTGTGTCGGAATGACGGGGCAGGGCGAGGGGAGCAGGGCAGGGCGGGGGGTGCGGGGCAGGGCGGGACGGGAAGGGGCGAGACGGAATGAGGCAGGACGTGCAGGGCAGGTCAAGAGAGGTCTGAGAGGCGAGCTGAGCGGAGGGAGCGGTCGGGGCCGGCGGGCGGCGTCTCTGCTGTTTAATAGAAGAGTGTGATAAATAAATACCCAGGCGACGTTGGGTTGCTTCAGCTAGCAAGAAAAAAAAAACATAAAAAGTTAATTGCGCTGTAAATGGCTGAGCGCGTCCGCCGGGCGGAAACGGAAAGTGCCCGCCCACTGGAGGGTTAAATGACGGCCGTAACGGACGCGCGAAACGATTCGCGCCTGTTTCCGATTCCGGCCGCCAGGAAGCGCGCGAATCCGGCCGTCTCGATTACTGTCGATCGATTTGGTCGCCGTCGGCGCACTCTCATCAGCGCGCCCTTCGCCATCCAAGTTCGCGTTATGAGATTCGCTCGTCTGAGAGCGCGCAAGTATTTATTATTTCTGGGTGTGGGCAACTACTATAGTCAAAGTTTGTCAAAAATTCGACCACGTTGATGTGATTTCAGTATATTCTTCCTACACATTTGAATGAATGATTATCAGCTTTACAGCTAACGTAATATTGCCGATGTAAGACACAAGTAAAAAAATTCATTTTTGTAATTTTTGAAAAAAACAACAACAAAGTAGCATAGCAATATGGCGTTTATGTCATCACATACAGTACTTTAAGTACTATCCCTACGTACAAAACGTTTAAAGAAAACAACTGGAGCCGTTTTGAGGAAATCTTGTTTTTGTAATTCTTTAAAATAACACATATTTCACGCAATATTACTTTTAAAACTACGAAAATTTTCAAAACAATGTACTTGACATTAATGAAGAAACTCATTACGGAGAACAAGTTGTATTTGAAGAAAAAATATCTATCTTTAATTTTGTAATACACGTGCAGTTAACGTTTTTTAAAGAGAAACGTTTTTGGATGTTAATGGGGCATCCAAGTCAAGTTAGAAAGCAATGAGAGTGGTTCATAAATGATTAAAATGTTATAAATTTATATTTGTTATGAAATTGTATCTGCCAAGAACTGTGAAGAACATTTTAGGATGATAGTGTTACATCCTAATTAGGTCAGAAATCAATGAGTCATTCATAAATAATTAATGTGTTACAAAACTGTATTTGCCTATGAACTGTTGAACAATTTATGAACTTAAATGTCTCAAATAGATGTTGGAACAAATAGTAATTTTCTATGTTTTTTCATGAAACGTCTTTGAATATCCTATGTCTTCAAAAATTATATTTTTCACTTCAATAGAATACAAGATATTCTTTTGTAATTTCATTTCCATAGTTTTTCACGAAACTTCTTTGAATATTTTGTGTTATCAAAAACTATATTTATTCATTTTAGTTAAAGAAAAGATATTATTTTGTAATTTCAGAAAATTACGTGCCAGAAATTATATATGAATGTTGATGCAGTGTATGTTGGGGACAATTAACTGCGATTTTCTTAAACAGAAAGTTCTACGACACTCTGTCATGCGAAATGAATGCGCCCATACCTTGGAAGTGACGTTGTGGGCACTCCTCATTCCCAACAGGGATTACAGCCATCCAATTTGTTAATTTCAATTTAGCCACAGAAGATATTGCTGTGATTCTAAGGTGGGACAAATATGGAATTAATTCACATTGATTTTGCAGTTGGTTTTTTCTTCTCATTTTTTTAAAATATTGTTAAGGATTTTTTGTTTGTTTTCTTTTAGGCGTCAATGTTATTGTGATTCTGTAATTTCTTTTGTGTATTGCTTTCAACGCTAATCCAAATTACATGTTGTTCTGTGATCACGCCTTTGTTTTTTTACTAAATCTTCCAAAAGATCTCACGAAAATGCCCCCACAACCGGTGTGAGAATACGTATACAGGAAAGCAATATTGAAGACAGATTTCTTTCTTAATAAAAAAGTGCTTACAATGTAGATATTTAAATAAAGTTATGAAAAATAGTTTGAAAAATATGAGTTTGTTTTTGCATAATTTTGAAGAAAGTACTAATTAATTTCAAAAATGAAGTCTGATAAACCATAAAATCCCCGATTTGATTTGAACAGGAAAAGCGGCCTCAAGCGTTAAAGATATGAACGTAATGTAAGCATATAGAAAGTCTATAGCCAAGAAATACGCGTCGTTAGACGACGGAAAAAGTTATTATATTCCGTGCTAAAGGACATAAGCTCGTTGAATAGAACGGATGCAGTAACGGCACGAGTATTCGTTTCGGTTAAAATTGGGATAGTACTTCAATAGTAGGGAAGCGGGTGATGTGTAAATAGTTATGTCATGGTGAGTGTTGCACAAATTAAGGAGTTAATTTATCATATTAATTCAGGTTGTAAGTTAAAATTTAAATTAAAATGTATTCCATGTTGGAAAGAGACTTAGAATAGATATATTCCCGTAGGCGGGAATGATATTTAGCAATTTAGGTTGAAGACAGTCGCGTGTAGGTGTTCATCCGAAGTACAGTAAGCCAATGAACTTTAAATCGCACCCGTACGCAACTATAATCATGTCATAGGAAAGATCAGATCATATCATTAATGAGATCAGCATAAAGTGTAACAATGTAATAATAAAAGTTAAATGAGAATTTTGAAAAAGAAAAGGCTGATAATTTGTTGTCAGTTGCCATCAATTCAATCATTGGTTTCAATCAACAGAACTTCCAGAAGTCGTAATTCTGTACAGAATTGCACGTTCACATACGACAGTTCACATAAAAAAGTAACATGTTGTATGTTGAGGACCATGAGCAAAAATAAAAGCAGAATCCAATAAAAACGGATTAATATTGACACAATTTATGAACATAGCGGGGCAAATGAAATAAATAATAACATTGATAAAAGTTAAGAGATTCATTTTTTTCATAATAGTTAAAAAATTAGTAAAAAGTATTGATATTATTTTTTATATCAAAATGAAGGTAAGACACACATGTAAACAAGATATGTTCTAACTTGTAAAATCTTCGTAATGTGTGGGCATGTGTATTGATACTTTATTCGTATCTAAAATCATTTATTGAATACTTGGGAAAAATGTAGTTTGCATGTAGTAAAATCTTACGCCATATCCCAACTTTTGTTTTCCTTCAAAATTTTACCTACAACCTTTGTTATTTTAATTTTTCTCCGAAAAATTAACTTTAAAAAAACCTAAACGTAACATTTCAATTACGTTTTCTCCTTATCTCTTTTAGCTTCAACTTTTTGTCCTGGTCTCCTCCATCTTGGAACGCTTTAGATTGGACATTGTGTCTTTTCATCCATTTCCCTTCGTTTGTCTCTAAACAATGACGTGCAGGAACTGCTTTCTTTTCGTCTTTAATATTCATATTTCTTCTCTCGAGTGCTCTTCTGCTACCGTTCTTTTGTACCTTACCCACTCAACGAAAAGCAGAAATTTTTGTCTGAAGAGATACGTTGAACAAAATTAAATCATTTCCTTGAATAAAAATATATTAAAGCAGAAATGTTTTAAGAAAAAAAGTCTTGCCCTATGAACGAAAACCGTCACACCACGGATTTGCTATAGAAGTAAAAAAGTAGAGGCGTCGCATTTTATGCAGCATTACATAACTTTCCCTATAATACGTATACTACTCCGTGTAGATATATATATACGTATATATATATATATATATATATATATATATATATATATATATATACGTATACGCGAAAGTAAAAATTACGGAATTTTCAGAAACACAAGTTGTTTCTTATCCCATTATCTACAAAATGATCACCGATCAATGGATGTCTTGTCAACGACCCACAAAACATGGGTTCTGACTACACAACGTGTTGAAGAAAGTAATCTGCTACATATTGCAACAATATTTATCTACGTTTTTTGTTACCAGAAGCCAACCATAAGAGGCTTTTTTGTTGAAATATTGCGGATTTCCGCCGTACAATTACAATATTCTCTTTTGTACATGCTCAGTAATGTGAAAAAGTAAAAATCACTTATTGTGAGTCAGAGTTTCCAGAACGTCTGTATTTTAAAAATCTTAAAAATGATTTTCAGCAGTATTACGTAGTTTTCCACAAATTCTACTCCGTAACTCCGTGTAAAAGAAATAGAAAAGTTAATTTTTTTGGTAATTGCTTTAAAAAATAACTTTGAAATTTTCGCTTGCCTGCTCTTGCAATTGAGAACTTTCAGTTCTATCCTGAAAGGAATGCACTGCACTATAATCAGTCGTATGTTTTGTAGAAGTACTTCACTATATTTTTCTATATTTCGAATTGAATTTTCATATTAACAAATACCGGAATATGCTTTGAACATGTGAGGAGTATTTGCGGGACATTTGAAGGAACATTTGGGGATCTGTGAAGAGATATTTATAGCGAAGTGGGTCTGGGCGTAGCGCGCGGGCTTCACAGTCGGGTGGCCGAGGTTCAGTCCCCGGACCTGTAATCCTCAGCGGCGTTTTCGTGGTTTCCCTGCGTCATTTAGGCGAATTCTGGGATGGTTCAAAAAGGCCACGATAACCTTTTATCATCAACATCTTGTCATCTCATAATTCATAATTCAAAGCCTAACAACCTTGTCTTATCAAAGGATACAGACAAAAAGCTGATACCCATAATGACTCACATTAATCTCAGGATAGAATAAGACTGGGCCTCCGAAGAGAACGTGTAGCTTAGTAATAATAATAACGAGAACTATACACCCCTCAACCTTAAACAGCAAAATGTATTACACGAACAATCAACACAAGCCCAGGAATTAGAACAATGGAAACAAAAAGCACTTCAAGGTAGATACCCTACAGAAATAGCCAAATCAAATGTCGACGCCTGCTTGTTGTACAAGTGGCTTAAAATAGAATATCTGTACCCCGAGACTGAAGGAGTTTGTATAGCAATCCAGACCAGGTGATTGCGACAATAAATTATCTCAAGCACATTATTAAAGACTCCGAAGTGCCTTCCGATATCTGCCGGGCTTGTGGTGAAGGTCAAGAAACCATCCAGCACATCACTACAGGTTGCAGCATGCTTTCCCCGACAGATTATAAACAGAGGCACGATATGGTAGAAAGAATCATCCACGCCAAACTTGCAAGGAAATGTGGAATTGTTGGTGAATTTGATACACCCTACTACAAGTACCATCCAAAAAATGTCATCGAGAATAACATATATAAGCTTTGCTGGGACCGAAGCGTCTAATCGACAGAACAGTCCATCATAACAAGCCGGATGTCATTCTTTGGGATACATCTAAAAGAAGAGTATGGCTGATAGACATAGCAGTTGTAGATACCAGCAACCTCGAAACCACACACAAAAAGAAAATTCAAAAATACAGAGAACTAGCACAAGTTGTAAAGGAGCAGTGGCATGTATTGGACGTGGAGATTGTACCAATCGTTCTCTCAGCAACAGGTGTGATACCTACCGTCCTGAAGCACTCTCTGAATAAACTGGGGATCGAGACGAACATTACTATCAATCTACATAAAGCTGTGGTTCTGAGCACGTGTTCTTTAGTCAGAAGATTTATAGTTTTCTAAGAAATTTATGTGTTAAGAACTATTTACTTTTAATTTGTAAATTAATTTAAGTTTTAAAATTTATATTTGTAGAATTGTTTACTTCCTTATTAGTTCTTAAAATTAATGTTTGTTAAAATTATTGTATTACGGAAATCATGCTTTGATAGAAATATCTGTATGACTTCTAAAACATGTACCAAAAAGCTGTGAAAAATAAAAAAATAATAATAACTTCAAAGGAACTCCATGGCAGGTTTGCTAAAGCGCTTCGAAGTAACTCCATTCATATGAAGAGATCGACTGAATGGTTGAGAACCGCTGGGCTTTTTGGCGAGACGGAAGGATTTGTGCTGGCCATTCAAGATCAGGTAGTAACCACTAATAACTACAGGCGATATAGCATGAAAGAGAACATCAGTTACATGTGTCACATGTGTAAGAAGGCCACCGAATCTATTCTACACATCTGTAGTAAATGCTCTCAGTTGGTACAAACAGATTATTTACAACGCCACAATAATGTAGCCAAAATCATCCACCAAGTCTTGCCAAAAGATCGGATCTGATAAAGGAAAGCTTACCTTTTTATAAATATTTACCGGAGCAAGTCTTGTCTAATGAGAGAACAAAAATCTTGTGGGATACTGCCATTGTTGCAGATAAAACAATGAAAGCAAATAGGCCTGATGTAGTCGTGTTCGACAAAACTACTCGCAATAATATTTGATATCGCATTTTCATTAGATCTGTTGTCAACAATTGCAGAAAAGAAAAGAAAATACCAGCCACTCTCAATTGAACTGAAAAACGTGTACAAACTAATAGAGGTAGATATTATGCCCGTCGTTATTTCATCTAATGGGCTTGTTTCTGAAGATTGGAGGATTTTAAAAGAAAATCTCCATTTAAATAAGTGACACTTCAGAACCATGCAGAAGGCCGTGCTGCTGGCAACCACCAATATTGTGCGTGAGGTTGTCTCAGTCATTGAAGCGGAACCTGAGTGCACTGTGGCAAGAAATTCTCACCATCTGTCTCTCGGCATCAGCTCTAGCATTTGTTTCGCAAAATTTGAGTAAGAACTTGTCTAAACTTCCAGGACATTCAAAAGACTGGGAAGTGCATGAAATTGCTTTATTTGGAACAGTCCACATTTTTTGCAGAGTACTGTAGAGACGTTACTTACGACATTTTACGTTACTTACGAAAGTGAAATGATCGTTTTAACTAACGGAAATGTGCTGCAGAATTTTATGAATATATTTTCATTGTCAATTTTTCTGGACGCTAAAGCTAATATGATGTAGAGAGCTTTTGCAACTCATTTAAAAGAAAGATGTAATAACTCAATTATATTATTTTTGCAAAATGTCAGAAGTCATCTTCTATATCCAAATGATTCAATTGTGAACAAATTGCAAAACAAGAGCGCAGATGTTACATATTTACTTACATTTATATTTGGGATTGAAGACTATTTAGGGGTTGATACGGGGATCGTACGTAGGTATCGTATATGCCGGAAACGTAGTGAACATGCGATTGAACAAGCGAAGAGCATGCGAGGGGGCCCATATATGGAAGCGTACAGGAGGCAGATGGAAAGAAGGGTCGAATGAAAGTTTGTTTCCTTTGGTATCCCCTAATCCGCAGAAAGGTGGTCACAAACGAGTGAAAACCAGAAATCTATGTAAAGTTAAAGTTTCTCATTAATAGGCCCGCAACAACCAACTTTCACTGCTTTAGTGTGGAGGTCTATTAGTGGCCTGGAGTAGGGATCTACGCTATTTTCACTTTTAAAACAATGATTTACAACATGCGTAATATTCGCACAGGTCTAGCTAGTAAGTATTTGTCATTAAGAAGTAAATATTACCAAGACAATATCAAAATGATTAAGACTATATTATTTTCAAATACTCTTACTCCTCAATAATTTGGCACGAGTTTGACGTTGATCCCCAGTGATTTGTACAACTGATTATGAAATCGTATGATTGTGTCTTTTTTAAGTCTAAGTGAATACTTTTTCTTCTAAAAATTAAGACTAAAAAATTATATAATGAGTTTCTGTAATAATGTGTTTTTCAGTGAGAAAAAAAACTGGACAAATGTTAATTGTTTCATAAAACCTAAATCCATAACACTATTTTAGGTGATAATCTATTTACTACAATATAATATTAATTTATCATAGAATTATGATTTAATATTTCTCTTTCATTTGCATGTTCATTTTTACAATATTGTAACCAAATACATCAATAATAAATTTCGTTAATGCTTTCTTCACATTTTACTTTGACTGTACATATCCAAATGTGTTATCGATTCAAAGGTTATTACTTCGTTTTAATATTCTTTCTCAAACTCTTGTATGCGCCTTAAATTGCTGGAGGCAATTTCAATAAAAAAGTTCATTTGAAACACATTCTTCATATACGTTCTCTCGGGCGTATTTCAGATTAAAGATGTGTAAAGGCAATTTTAGTATGTTTTCACTAAATTGGCGTTTAATATAAATAAAAGTCGTGTATTTTCATTCGATGAATACATAATAAAGCAACACACGAAAGAAGTAGATGCATTTTAAAGAAAAAGATTCTTCCGGAGAAATAAATACATTTTTAAAAGCTTCGTAAATCTACTAGGAAGCAAAATGCAGGTACTTACTCAAGAATGTAAATGTTAGAATTCCGTTATACGTGTTAATACTGAGGAAAATGAAAAATATGTTCTACCTTACAATGTAGAAGAATATAATGTATTTGCTAATATTTTTTCTCGTGAATTATAAATTTTTAAAGCAATAATTTTAATCGTATTCTGCAAAACTACGTTTGTCTAGCGTAGGCGAAAGCGACGATATTTCATGGGGCAACACCCCATCATTCTTCATGACAATGCAACATGCTACACCGCAGCTGCAGTCCAGGACCTCTTGCGCCGCTGAGAATAGATTATTTGGGAACATCTACCTTACTCACCCGATATGTGTCCTAGAGATTATGATCTCTTCAGCAAAATGAAAGAACCACTGCGAGATAATTATATTTATATAACCAGATAATAAATTATTCATGCTATAGGGCAGTCAGAATAGGACATCAACGGAAATAGACGCGCAGATTGTGTACGACGCCTCCCGAATATTTGGCAAAAGGTCAATAATGACGGAGGTGGTTACACTGAAGGTGTGTAAATGTAAGTACCTCTGTCAATAAAGTCATTTCGAAGAGAGAAAAATATTTCTCATTAATTTCTCTCCTACCCTTGTGTATTCAGGAATATATTCCATTTTTTCGCCAGATAGTGATTGTCAACTCTAATATACCTTCCAAGGTCTTTAATGTGCCACCAAATCATCATTTAATAATACGAATCATCATTTCGTATACTTGTTGAGGATAATAGGCTCAATATGTTGTAAAGGCTATCGGTTAAGAACAAATATTGCACCTTACACGTGGCTGAAATAGACCATCACGTGCAAGTTTGTTAATTATACTCACTGATTGAAGCGTAGTGCCTTCGTTCGGCATTTAAAGCATTATAATGCGAGACAAGGGGTTGATTAATTGCGGGGCAATGCGACACATGCCCGCGTGAGTGGCACTGCAAAGCAGAGCGATACATCTGAGAATCATAGCGGCCAACTGATTTCTTTTGTCCGTTGGACAAAGCGCGTGAACACAGGTCACGTGAGAAACATGTCCAAGCCTGCACAGCCTGCTGGCGCGCAGCGGTCTAAGGAAGCAACCGGGAAGTGTCACTCTTTGGCGTGTCTTAGTGAAACTAATTGAACGAGTACATAACATGGTATATAAATATATAAATTATGCCTGCGAAAATTTTTTAGACTATGCACTTGTATGAAAATAATAATATACATTAAAATTAAGCTTGCTTGATTCAACATAATGTATGTATAATAATGCAATTGGGACTTAACTTACGAGGAAAACTTATTTTATTGTGATATTAATTCAAAGTAGGTAATACGTATGATTTTGTTTTGTTTAATTGTACAATATACTTAACTATTTTTAATGCTTTTATATTTTTCAGCATTTTCATATTTTCACATTTTGTGAATTGTATGTAAGGTAAACTGTAAAATGTAAATGTGCTTCGACACTTAGTGAATTCCAAGTAGGTAAACGTATAAAATTGTTTTGTTTAGGAGTTGTACATTATACTTAACTATTTATTTTATAATTCACGAGAGCAACGGCAACTAGCTCTCTCTACTTGCCACGACCGTATATGACAACAAAAACTTACTGTAGCATGGAAATGTGCTTTGACATTTTGAGTATTCAAAGTCAGTAATACGTATGATTTGTTTTGTACTTAACTATTTACTGAATGTTTTTGTACATTACGATTCCTGAATACTTTTCAGTAGCTTGCAAAGCAATGCCAAGAATCTATTCGAGCGTGGTAGTGAACTTTGAAATTTTCGAATCCAAAGGAGTAACGAAAGATACTTGTTCATACAATTGGTATTATTGCAATCTTGCTATATAACTGAGTTCTTATTTGTAATTTGTAGATAGAATGACAGGTATACTGATGTTGATGAATTATTTTCAGGAACGTGCAAGACCACTGACAGATTATTTTTGTGGAAGGCAATTAAACATTTCACCATAACATTTTTAAAAGGGAAGAACTGTGACTTACTTGATTTGTAAATGTGCATTACTTGCAATCTTCGATTTTTGATCTTAATTTCTGATCAATCTTGAAAATGACTAATAAATTAAAAATTATTACAGTGCTGGAATATCGTTATAGCTAATACTTTGTAGTTTACAACTGATTTGTAATATTTATCATTTGTGAACAACATATTTGTATACTGATATGATTTGAGATTTGTAGATACAATGGCACGTAAGAGGTGTTTGACTTTGAAAAGCGAACGTAAGAAAAGAAAGAGAGATCAAAACAACGGAAGTGGTCCTTCACGACAAGTAAATGAAGTTGGCAGAGGATCAGAGGAACCAGATGTCTCACTCCGCAGAGAAGAATACCTTTACCCCAAAAATGAAGATTGTTTGATGATAAATAATAGAGTAGTAACGGAAATTATCAAGGGGGATTCAAAAATATATTTAAGCATAGATTCAGTTGTTTTAACATAAAAAGACTGACAAACAACTATATCCTACGGAATTCATGAACACTTTAAATCCTTCAAGACTGCCTCCTCACAAATTGACATTGAAAATTGGTGCGGTTGTTATGTTAGTGAGAAATCTGGATGCTGAAAATGGATTGGTGAATGGTACAAGAATGGTAGTTAAAAGAATGCATAGGAATTTGATTGAAACACAAGTAATTATAGCAGGAAAGACTAACTCATAGACAGTACTCATACCAAGAATAGAGTTAATACCTTCAGACCCTACAATGCCGTTTATGATGAAAAGACGTCAATTTCCAATCCGTTTTCTTTGCTACGACAAATAAACAAATCGCAAGGCCAAACATTTGATAAGAAAGGTATTATATTCGTTCATCAGTTTTCACACATGATCAACTCTATGTCAGTTTTTCACGTGTAAAATCCTTTCATGATGTGAAAGTGGAAATTGTAAAATCCAGTGTACAAGGAGATTTCAATTGTAAATACTACACATCAAATGTTGTCTACAAAGAAATATTGTAAGATATTAAGTTTACTTTATAAACAATAGAAAAGTTATTGAGTAATGTTAATTTAATATATTGCATCTTTGTTTTCTGAAGAATATTAGTAAACATTTCACCTATGTAGACTCTTTCTTCTGTAGTGGGAACACAAACATTTTTTCATCCATAAAATTGCAAAATGTTTCCAACAAGAACTACATTGTGCATAGGAAGAACTGAAACATTGGATAACCATGCCATTGTCTCAAGTTAGATTTAATATTATTTCATAAAATTAGCCCCACAACTATTATTTTGGGAGGATAAATTATTTTAGAGGATGATGTTTTCACAGACTGGATCTTTTGTGAGAATCTCTATTTCATTAATTGTATAGTTAAAAACGTTTCTGAAACGCATATTACACACAAATATTGAACGAACTGGACACACTATTATTGAGTGAATTTAAGAGGATGACGTATCCTTAGACATTGGATCTGTTGTTGCATGAATATGTTTCAATAGTGTGAGTTACAACATTTTGTACTTTGATATGCAATGTATCACATGAATATTATTGAGTGATTTTAGAGGATGATGTATTCTTTGACAGTGGATCTGTTGTATGACTCTTTCATTGTGTAGGTTAAAACGTTTCACACCTTGAGATGCAATGTTTTACTGGAATATTGAGTGAAATAACGTTGTTAACAATTAATACAATCGCTTTTTCAGAGTGGTAAAATAGTAGTTCAAACATTACCATATTCATTATAAATATGGTGTATAGTAACATTCCATACACATGAACTTAACTTACCTTACAATAAACATTACATTACACATGAACTTAACTTACATAAACATTACACATGAACTTAACTTACAATAAATATGAGTAATCATATTTATTGTAACTATATAATGTATTAAAATATTTAAAGAAAACTGTGATAAATATATTGTAATTGAATTGCAAAGACTTTCTTGATATTGTGAATATTTCAATCCTTCTGAAAAAGAGTTTTTCTTTTTAAGAAATTTCTTAGTTTTCAAGGTATTTTAAATGTAAAGTGAAAGTTTCTTTTCTTTACCTAATTACTTAACAAAGAGAGAAAATAGAAACCACTCATTTAATGACCGGGTATACCTCTAGTATTTATTTATTTCATCACAAGAACATCCTTGGAGGGCAAAGCCTCTCCTCTCGGTAGGGTTCGTCCATACCACACAACCAATCATAACGCATGCAAAAATGCTGAGGGTTTTATAAAATTAATCACCTGTTATTCGATTTTCCATGTAAAAACATATTGTATGGAGATGTGTAACAAGCCAGAAAATCCATCAAGATTGCCAGAGGCACATTAAACATGCTGACTTCCGGTTTTGGCAACTTATAATCGACCGCTTTAATGGCACGGTGCCAACTCGTTTACACCATGTGTTATGATATTCCCGGAAATATCAGTTTCCCCTTGGAAACGGGTGGAATGGATGAAGGTTTCAAAACGAGATGCGATTACTCGAGTGGCGAATGATGATCGATACGCTGCAGAGTGTATTGTTTAGCTCGTAACGTCGGCGCTGGCGTTGGGGACCAATGCGCCAACGGGATGAGGTTCGATTCTCGTCACTACGTGTTGGCGCTAGATTTTCTACGAAGCGTCCGATAGAATTTGCTTTGCGAGTTGACTCCTGGCGTTATTTGAGGTTGTATTTACCTTCTAATAAATAATAAAGAGAGGTATGTAAGGCTGAAAAAAATTATATAGAGATTTTAACGGATGTACTCATTTTGGTAGACTAAAACAAAAAAAATCAAAACGTCTGATCCGTTTGTCAGTCTTCCTGCGAGGTGGATTAATGGTGTCCGGGTGCATGAACTGGTATGGTCATTAGTCCCATTAGTGGAGCGAATGGCTTTCGCCATAGGTGGCGGTGAGGTGCCACCTTAAGCAATCGGGGAATTCCCCACTCAGGTGACTGCCCCTCATAGGACAAACTCTACGCCTCAGCGAAGTCTTGTGCGGTGCTGCATGTAACTGTGTGTGAAAGAGGAGGGGAAAAGTCCCGCGTGGTTCATTTTTGGTGTACTGCTCTGGCTTGCGTGTGGCATTGATAATACAATTCACGGAAAAATATCGATCAGAGAAGCCGGCCGCAAAAATTCTCCTCCAGACAGCGGCTGAATTCAACTTAACAATGCAGCTATTATCGAAAATTCTGTCTCCGCCGGGATTGCAACCTAGGACCTCCCGATGAGAGTCGTTGCCGAGTCAGCGACAAGGATCTATGGTTACTTTCATCAGGATTCGTCAGCTTTTCACACTGCTGTTCGATTCATGAACTTCTTAAATCCTGTTTATAGTGACAATCGAATAATTGGTCATGGTTATGGCTTCCTAGATGACCTGATTTGAGCCCTTATGTCTTTTGCCTTTGGGATAACTTGAAGGATCCGATGTATGCAGAAAACCTTCATTTGCAGGAAGAGTACCGGCGCTCTATTGAAGATAAAATTGCAGCATTTCCTCGAGACGTACTTCAAAAGGTAATTCAGAATATGTTCCGGAGGTGTCAAAAATGCATCCAAACCAGACACCACTTTCCGCAACTTCTGTAAGGGAAGATAAGAACAGCAATAGTTCCCTATGCCAGTACGGGAGTTGAGTCCGCGCTTCGCTGGGCGAGCGAGCTCTCCACTCCCCGGGCGACGTGGCTTCGGGGAATGGTAAAATGTATGCACGGTCGATACATACGATAGCATACATACAAATTGGGGAATTTGGTCAGTCCCATCATACCACAACATGAGATCAAGCAATGTCACTGGCTAGCGGCAACTTATTCTTGCCTTCCAAGCAATCTACGAAGGCCAGGATAGGACCCATGCCACATCAGTCGAGTCAAAGACCATACTCACGCAGAACCCCTCCGACCGATATCGCCAATGCTCGCGTGACAAAACGATCTCAGTCGTCCAGGTTGGGACGAGAGTTCTAGTTATAGTTCGTCTGGTCAGATCAATATTTTGCGTTGCTTCTTGGATCAATACCGGGCGAATGGCGTAGTAGTACCCTAATATTCGGGGCACGGACGACTTGGAAACTTTCCTTCCTCTTTCTTGTCCCCTTACAAACACACACTTATACTTACATCCTGTACATTACCACATGTCTAGAGACCAATCAGAAGCACAGCGCTTGTTCCGGATGAGGTGGTGGCCCGCTAGGGGGAGAGACCTGATTGGGGAAGCTGAGAAGAGGTTGGCGTCGGATCTCATGTTCTAGGAAACAACAACGCCGTCCCGGATGTATCACGCCATATACTGACGGGACTAATGACTACATAGTTGCCCTATGTAAGGTGACCAGACATCCCGTATTAACTGGGACAGCTAATACGGGACAGTCCCTTTTTTGGAGACGCTGTCCCGAATTTTGTTGAAACGAAAACGGGACGCCAAAGTATCAATTTTTTGTGACAATGATTGATCGGAATAAAGTTCGGTCAAAAATTTTAATTTTATTAAAATGTATTCCATTGAATTCCGTTTTCCACCAAGGTTCTAACAAGAGAAAATGAGCTACCGCGTCATTTGAGTTTGCGCTTAGTCGCTATCGATGTCATTATTGAGAAATTCAATAATCCGAACCTTCTGCATCTGTGAGTTTCTGTGTGAGCAATCGTAATTGAGGGACATGTGTCCCTTTTTGGTCTTTGTTGGTCAAGGAAATGTCACAATGTCCCGTTTTTCGTTTTTTAAGATCTTCTCACTGATCTCGATGTCGCATTTGCGTTGCAATAGAGGAAGCTCCACCGATCCTAGTTTATGCCGTCGCAGGCGGGTAGGTTGGCAAGCGTGGCGCTGCGACGGCCTTGAATGATGAACGGCACCCAGATCACATTTCCGATATCAGCGTAGCTTCAATTTTTAATCGAAAGTTCGCTCCGATACGATCGGCGCGCCGCGTGGAGGGGAGGGAAGCATGGAGGATCGGGGACGCCGACGCGCGCTCGCAACGGCCGGGTGATGACCCTAAGCCACCTGGAACGCCGGCGGAACGATGTGCTTGACAGTTGAGAGACGCAGCAGTTTGCTGCCAACATTACGCACGTACATAGAACTTGATTTGCTTTTAGCTTCCACATCAAATATAGATTATCAATCAAACACGAAAAGTCTCGGAATACGATAGCTCGTTTTATTTAATAGAAACCATAGCACACTTTCTTAATTTTGAATCGGTCACGGAACTTCATTCTGTTAAAATGGCTCCTAATATTACTTTGAGAGCTCATGGTTGCCTATGCGAAAAATAAACTAGTCGGCAATTGTTGTGATTAAACATTTTATTCAGTAACGCCTCCTTAAATTGTGGTTACATTAAGCCATGAAACACTATTGTTCGTTTTTTATGAAGGAAAATAAACCTCTTTTTGCCTGAGAATTTTATCGAGGTTTATTGATGGTTTATAATTGATGTAGAAGCTTCTACTATTTAAATTGCATCACCTCAGACAATCATATTTGTCTTTTTATTAGACTAAAACAACTCAAATTAAATACGCTCTTGCTGGATAACCCATGGTGGAGTATGCATTTTATACTATACTATTTCATGTAGTGGGAGTGCCCGGTATACCAAAACATCTTTTAGTGTTATTACTCAACAATTACTCAAATGTTTAATTACTGTGCTTGGCATAATTTAATGATCTACAATTTAATAAAGTTGTCTAGAAAACATTCCTGCAAAAAGAATCAATGTAGTTTAAAATGGTTCGGAAAGTTGGCACATAATTTAAAGTTTTGAGTAGAAAAAATGTATGCCGAAAAATGAAATAGTTGTGATGTGAATGTCTGTAGAAACCCTAAAAATGTTCTGCATATTATTTATATGAAAAAACAACAAAACATTGTTTCATGTCGTTCAGTATTATGTGAATAGAAATGAAAATAGAAAATTATTATTTGTTTTGTTAGTCGGAATATTTTATTGAAATTGTTGTAGGTTCTTCCTGGTGATCTTGGTATTACGTTGTGTATTGTAGATACGTAGATGATACGAGTATGTACGGACCATACAGGATCAATCTAAGTTGATTCCAGGAAATAAACTCTGAGTTATTTGTAAGTTGAACTACGACTTGACTTGTGATCAATTTATTGATTTCTCAGAAAGCCCGAGTTCTCTGTTGAAAAAAAGCTCTCAGTAACAAAAATTATTTCTGGAAAAAATAGCACGTCGAAGTGTGAGTGACACTATTTTTTTAAATGTCAATTATTTATAGATCAGTAAAAACTAAAGAAATGTGAATATATTTTAAAGAACAAAAGTCTGTGTCAATTTTGTTACAGTTCAGTAATGTAGGAAACTTTTTTAATTATTACCCCCCTCCCCAGTCATTGGGATCACTGGTTTTCTGGAATTAGCAAGGTGGCAACCCTATTACTGATTTTTTGTAAAAGAACACTTATTTCAGACAATTACTACACATTTCGTTTACATAAACTAGCAAATATTTATATTTAAAAACATTTCTTGAACTTAATAAAACTTGTAATATTATATTCTCTAAAACCATACTAACACTCATTAGACTTATTAGAAGAAATGTCAAATGCTTTCAACAGATCAGTTACAACACACTCAATGAAATAATGAACAAATGATTGCCGATAAGCCTTAATTATATTGCTTTGAATATTTTAATAAAGTTTAAATTTTATACTATAAAACATGTTAATAATACCAAAAAACAAATTATCTAGAGATCATTATCTTTGCTTGAAGTTCTGCGAAAAGCAGTTTTAAACATATCTAGTAAAGTATTTTATATATGTTGCGATACTTATGTCGTAAATAACTATATTTGAAATATTAAAATATTCAAAGTAATATTATACGTAAGTAATATTATAATAATGCATATTATAAATAATATTAAAGTAAGGCTTATCTGCAATCATTTGTTCTTTGTTTCTTTGAATGTGTTGTAACTGATCTGTTGAAAGCACTTGACATTTCTACTTCGAGAAAAAACAATGAGTGTGAGTGTGGTTTTAGAGAACATAATTTTGCAAGCTCTATTAAGTTCAAAAAATGCTTTTAAATACAAATATTTGTTAGTTCATGTAAATGAAATGTATAGTAATTGAAAAAGGTGTTCTCTTACAAAAAAATCACTAATAGGGTACCTTGCCAATTCTAGAAAACCGGAGATCCCTATGACTGGGGGGGGTAATAATTAAACAAAAATTTTTCCTGATATTTGAATACTGACTGCTGAACATTTTTCGTAAGACAGATAAAATCCCTTACGGCACGCGAGTGCTAGATGGCCACGCGTTCTCTTTGCGCATGCGTAGAAGTAAATGAAACGCTTGCGATGGTTCGAATTCATCTTCAGGAAATTAGATTCTTTTGAGAGCAACAGAGGAAGCGCGAATCTGCTGCGAGGCGCGGCGCAACGACAGCAGCGCGTCCCGCCCTCCGCCTTCTTCAGGCTTCCCCCCCCCCATACCCTCACAAACAGATAGTGCCGCCATCGCTTCCGCCAGTGGACCAATTTTCGCCTTTGCCGCGCGGAATCCGACGGCGGCAACATCCGCATCAAAACATTTATCTTCGCAGGCGCTTTGCCGCTTCGCTCTCGGCGAGGCAGTCTACAGTCACCGCCGTCGCGAAGTTCCCATGGCGTCGCAATGGAGCTTCTTGGCTTCGAGTTTGAGCATGTCGGGGTTTCCACACTAGAGAGCGAGCTGGGTGGAATTCAGTCACTTCCTGGAGGAGAAGTCTAGCGGTCGGATGTGACTGGCAGTTTTCCGTGATTTCCCCGATCAATAGCCGGAGCAGTACCCTAACAAAAGGGCCACGGACCACACGCGATTGTTCCTTTCCATTTCTGTTCTCTCTTCTTAGACTTAGACGCACACTTGCATACATGGATTTTAATTCACCATACTAACGGGACTAATGATTATTGTCGGCCACGGACAGCTCGCAATATCTACTTCCTCCTCCTCCTCTTCCCGTTCACACACACACACGTAATACACTTTCTCATAAGTCGTGAGACCGGTCGGAACTTAAGAGCGTCTCTCGACTACGGAGGTGCCCCGAGTGGGGTTTACCTGGACAGGCGCTCTTGTCTCTAAATGGAAACAGACTTTTATTTCGAGTAAACACTTGAAAAGTATCATTTGTGGTGTTGATTTGCAATGATTGCAAATCATCAATAGAGGGAGAATAGATAGAGAATTGGTAAAGGTGGCTGTGGTTAAATTATGGCAATTGTATATTATCAACATGTGATGCAATTGGCATTACCTTTGGTACATTGTTCGTTGAGTTTCGTATTGTCGCCAGCTGCTTGCAACGAGCTGGCGAGTTGCGTACCCACCTTACTGTTTTCGCGTCTCCTTGCGACGCTTCTGCAGCTCTACTGTATGCGCGGCAGCGGGCGTTTTGAGCTGAGCGCTTTTCTTTCGGTTCAAAGTGTCTTGTGATTTCTCATCTTTCAAGCGAATTTTTTGATTTGTCAGTGATATCGTGAGTTATTTCAATATTTTCAACCAAATATAATTATTTTCTCTTGTTTTGAGGAATATTGTCAATGTTGAACATAAGATTCTGGTAGACCACAGTTTAACATAAGATTCTGGCTAGTTCTTCAAAGTGTCATAGTGTGTGTAGTGTCAGAGTGTCCTAGCTCAATGCGTTTACGCGCTACACACTTTGTTGTTGTACGCAATGCAATTTATGCAAAGCTACTTTGTGACTATCACGCGGATATCCACGCACGTGGAGCGTACAAGCGTGCGCTGACTTGACTGGCAAACGCTTTCTTCACAACAAACGCGGAAATTGTCTGTTGCAGTCACAACCGCTCTTCGAGCGTAACAAGTTTCGCAGGTACAGATAGAGTCAATACATAGCATGGGCTATTTACAATTAAATATACGACTTCGTTTATCCATTCAAAATGAAAATAACTCACAAATAACTTTCTATTGAACACGAAAATAATTTATTCCAAAATTATCATTAATATTTTATTTCTCATTTTCTTCTTGATCTTTTACTAGAATATTTATTCTTGGCAGAACGCTAAAAACCTCTCCTAGGATTAAAACGCGTCACATGGAAGAGATTCTTTATTCTACGTAATTTGTAAATATTTTTATATTTTTCTACAAAATTTCTAGTTTAAATATACAGAATAAAAATTTGAAATTAGTTGGGTGTATATTAGAAATAACTTTAAGAACAATAATATGTTACAATTAATTCGAGTTTGCTTTTTGATGAAAGTTGATGTTATTCTTAATTTTGTTTGTTAAAAGCCATTGTAAGACAAAAATTGTCGATCAAAGTAATATACAATCAAGAAAAAGAGGTTTTTACTTTAAAATGGTTTTGTTTCCTCTCTTTATGCCTTTCAAACCACTGTGCCCCGTTTCCAGCAGGCTGCCCCTCTCCCCTCGGCCTCCTCCTACCCGCTTGTAGCGTAGTTAATGAGGGCTTTGATCTTGCCGCGTGCTCTCAGCGGCTATTGTCTGCTTCCGGAGTCACAGAAATGCGGAGCAGGGGGAGGAGGAGATGATAGAAGGGGAAGAAAAGGGGATGAGGAGTTGGAAGGATGGAGAAAAAGGGGAGGAGGCGAGAGGAAGTAAACAAAAGAGAAGGAGAAGGCACAAGAAAGGGGAGAAAAGAGGGGGAGAAAGGGAAAGAAGAGGAGGTTTCTACAAGGAAACTCAAAATAAAACGGAAGAGTAAAGGAGCAGCGTCAACACAAAATGTGTAGCACTTTTCTTTGATTCCCACGCTCTCTCAGCGTAAAATTTTCTTTTTTGAGAGCGTATTTCACTTGTCGTAAAATTCCAAGTATGCTTGGCGAATGAGGTAACTTCCTCTACAATGGGTTGCTCTTGACTACCGAATTTTTAGATCAGAAATAATCAAAGTTAAATTTTTAAAATTTCTTCTACTGGAAATGTAAACATCAACACTACGGGCCTTTTGGATTATCAATACAGTGTCAAAGAGTATCAGAAAGACGTGTTCTAGGGAACTAGTGAGCAGCATGCTCCTCTGATTTGTAGTTTTCCGTGGTTTCTCTGATCAGCGCCAGGCGAATGCCGGAGCATTATTCAAACAAACTGGATCTTTCCTTCCTTGTCCTTTCCTCACCTCTTACCTACACACACACTCATGAACTACACTACCACGCATACCTGGAGACCGGTTGAGAGCTTAGAGCTTGTCCCGAATGGGACGATGGTCCGCTGGCGGGAAATACCTGGTTGGGGAAAAGCCCGCTAGCCCACGAGCAGGTCAGGCGGGATGTCACCATTCAGCTGGAGATTACCACCTCCTCCCCAAATGAGAGCATGCACTACAACCTTAGCCGTGCGTGACGCGCCCGGAATCACCAATCAACCTATTTGGGTGACTCGGAGGGCGTAAAAGGTTTGAAGGATTGATAGATTCGTTGATTAGAGCTGTGTGAGTGACGGCTTGAGGAAGGAGTTATGCCGACGTATGGACCATTAGATTGTGGTCTTTCACACAACTGCAATGCACCAGGATCGTGGGAGCTGGTATTAATGTACTGTCATACGAGCTGCTGGGAGGGAAGAGTGATATAAGTAGCTCAATTCCCGACTTTTCCCTATTTAGATGGAACTGGATGACTAACATCATCATGCAAAATGGCATACGTCTAATTGTCATAGTGGCCGCTTAACAGCAGCAATGCGCGGAGAGCCGGAACAACCAAACGACGCCACACACGGAAACTAGTGGTGCTACAGAATAGAACAGACTTTCCTGTATTACTTTTTATTTCCTTTGGTCTCGGCTAGCTATTCGGACTTTCCACATGCCATCTATCGCCACCCAAAGTAAATTTTATTTTTACATTTTCTTAACTTTTTGGTTTCCTAGTGGTAGAACAGGAATATTATTTTTAGAATATTAAAAAACTCAAAAACCACGCCCTAAATGGAAATTTTCTTTTAAAAATTTGTTGCCGTTTTTAAGAAAATGGCGTTTAAGCGCTACTAAATATGCGAAATTTGAAGCTCTTTTTCACAGACAATTTTTGGGTATTCAAAAAACTTCATTTGAAACACCTACATTCACAAATATATTAATATTTTTAAATCGCTGATAATGTGCATATTAAAGATGAAAGACATCATTAAAAAAATTACTTTTGTGTAATTTTTGAAAAAACGAAAATAGTATCAAAATTAACCTCACGGCGTATTAAAGAGTGCAATTAGCACTATCCCTTCCAAAAGTGTGAAGAAAAAATTTGGAGCCATTTACGAGAAAACGACGTTTCACCGTTTGTGAAAATGCAGAATTTTGAGTTAGTTTTCATAAAAAAACGGTTGGGTTCTCTCGAAAGTTTACTTAAAATTATTTAAAATACATGTACTCATTAATATAATAATGTTAACAAATCACCGCTAATGTAAATATGAACCACGTCAGTGAAAGGTAAGCACGTTAAGTCGAAGTAGACTGAGCCTTTTTACAAATACATTTTTTGTAAAGAACAAGTTGTTGAGATTTAACACTATCTGTCCGAGATAGTATCGGAGTCTAACTAAACTCCGCGGGCTGCCTATACTAAAGCACTGGAGGCTCGGAGCCCCAGCCCGTCTCCTCTCCGCATCTACCTTTGCGCTATCGTCGCATCGCCGGAATGTGTAGCATCCTGACGGGAGATTCGTGTTCGTCGTCGGAATTCTGTATGTGGGTTTCGCGCCTAAACTTGCCGAAAGGACGGCGCTCAGAGCCTTAGCACCGAGTCCTCACTGCACCCGCCTTAGTGCTATCGACGTGAGTACCGCCGAGGAACAAGGGACGGGGTGGGCGTTACTGACCTACTCCAAACAATCTGAGACGCTGCGGCCGTCGGTTTCCCCCTGCGCGGACTACTGTGGACCCGATCGCCATCCCTCAACCTCTGCCACATTAGCGTCCGCTAGACGTGCAGGTTCGGACGGCAGTGCCGACCGTGTGTGGGCTACTACCCCACACATTGTTAATCTTCCCCGTAAAGATAAATCCCCGGAGTGGCCACTTCGGTTTGTTGCCTCTCTTCCTCTCTCTCTCTCTCCCTCTCTCTCTCTCCGACGCGCGCGCCTCGCGCTTTTGGTATCTGCATCCCTCCAGAACGCAGTTATCCCTTTCGGAAACCTATCCACTCACTTGCTGGGTGGAGCCGTCCTGCCAGAGTGAAGCTACCGGCTATCCAGGCCGGCCAAGTCAATTCGCTACTCACATGCGCCGGGACAAGTCCCTCCTCTATGTCCAAAGTGTCGGTCTACTGCCACGACGACGCCACTTGCCCCACTGGGGCCCCCGGGTTGAGAATCAGGGAGCTCGGGACCCCTAGCAGTCTCCTCACTGCCTCCACCTTCAAGCTATCTCCGTGAGTACAGGGAGGTTCATGCTCCCAGTCTGGACTTTTATATGTAGTATTGAGGCACTGTTTCCGAGTGGATTCGACCCAGGCAGAGGTCGATTCGGATTTTTGCCCGTAAATTTGCATCTCTAGCAGCTCTTTATAATGAAAGAAATTCAACACAAAACTAATGGAAGTATGAATTTTGCAAAGGAAGGAGTGGTTAGTGAAAATACTTGAGTACGCTTGAAAATTCATTTACTTGAATAAGTTTTACAATATTTAATATTTCTTAACCTAGAGCACGTGCTTTTAACTGTGACTTTTAATTGATACAAAATAAAAGAATTGACCATAATTTAAATGGATTTGAATAATTTGAAATGAATAAAACAATTTCTTATCAGTGCAGAGGAGTGTCATTTGCGAATGTTTGCTCGTTTTGTGCTTGAGAATTTGATTTTGCTTGTAATCGTACTTCGAGGCTCGTAAATGTAATAAAGAATGTACAGTATCTTTTGTTGTTTGTTAAGAAATACCACAATACCTTCTGAATTTCAAAAGCTGTAACGATGGCGATGATATTGGTGATATTGGTGGATACATGCCCATTTGTTTTCTTAGTGAGAACCATACTTACACTGAATCCTTTAAATATTGTGACACGTTGCGTTATATTTTACACTACAATGTACTTGAGAGAAATTGTGCGTCGATGCATGACGCTTTCAGGAGCGCACCATTTTGAGTTGAATACAACTGAATTGTGTAAAAGCACTTGTAACGTGGTTCTACAATGACCAGTTGTGATGAAAAGCAGACGCCGACTGTTCGTGCAATGACGGTTGAAAAGTCGCCGCCGCTGCCGCCGTCCGCTGCGTTGCAAGACTTGTCGCAGGGTTTCTGCTAGACGAGCGTGGCCGCTTTGTGTTTTGTAACAGGCACGCTACCCACATGCCATCTGATGTATCGCTGTATTGCAATCCCATGGGTCGGTGGCAAGCCACCTACTCTCAGCCTCCACCTTGAGACTAACGACGTGAGTGTCGCCGTGAAGCTCCGGGTGCGGGTGGTTTACAAGTCTT
The DNA here is from genome assembly GCA_031308135.1 of Acheta domesticus. Classification (NCBI taxonomy): domain Eukaryota; kingdom Metazoa; phylum Arthropoda; class Insecta; order Orthoptera; family Gryllidae; genus Acheta; species Acheta domesticus. Next base: position 18,762 of record JAHLJT010009059.1, on the reverse strand, counting down.
TTTCAGAAGCCACGACCACCTATGCAGTCGTGATTCCCCCCTGCGGCGGGTTCGGACGGCAAGGAACAGTCCTCGCAAGTCTCCGTACTCTACAGTGCTGTTTGCCAAGAACGGTAGGTGCCTGGCAAACGACATCCCCCCTCACGTCACCCTTGTGAGGATGTTTGGCTATAACCGAAGACATTTATTCGTCTGGGCCACCACCACCAATTCTCTCTGGCGAGCACCTTGGTTTCTTCAAAAGAAATTGTGGCTTGTCTATTAGGCTTGAAACAACGCAGTTATTGAATATTAATCCTCCAGTGGGAACATCTGTCTGATAGGCAAATACTGTTCCTATTGCCATAACTACGTGCAGTATTGGTTCACCAAGAGCCTCCATTCTCCTCAAGTATTTTAATTCACTTATAATCTTGAAGGAGAGAGGATTATTGCTGCCAGGGCGTGCGATCATTACATGTAAACTATTTTTTGTGAAGCTAGCGATGTCTTACAAACAGATGTTCCCACAGTTGTAGGTTTTAATATCAGCTTTTCAATCACGAATTCCTATTAGCACATGATTTGAAATCTGAATCTCAAGCTGATTTATTCATTCAATCGCTTTATTAAAATAATTTTCTACCAGGCGTTTTTGGAATTTTACTTTAATTTGTGGACCTTGTATTGTGTAAAAAAATATAAGAAATCTTCTGAATTTCATGTTTTAAAGGCGAATTATTAACGCGCTTTGATAATGTTTGTCACTGAGGTAGATATACCCAGTGAAGGGAAAAAATCATATTCCCACCAAACGGTTTAAGTGACGTATTGTGTGTGTAAGTGACGTAAGTGTTCGTATTTATTTTACGGTTCTTCCCGACGTTGAGCGGAGAAACTACATAAAACTGTAAATTACTGTCAATCAGAGCAACCGGCGAAAAACTATTGATTAGCACTTGAATTCTTCCAGCTATCTAGTGTCCTAAACCCTGACACTGTCGGGATTCGAACTCTACGATGTACCGGTCACAGGCGTTGCGGTGACATCAGTTAATTCTCTGAGCAACCATTGACGGTGTCACAGAAGCCATCATCATTGATTAGTGGTTTTTGACGCGTCGGCTACGAAAGGTGTTAGCCTCTTAAGAGTAGTACACTCGAACATGGGATATGGCGGTGTTTCTTGCTGTCGGACGGCAGATCCGGCGCCGATGTACACGGTGGGAGATTTCCCTTCCAAATATGCCACATGCGGGACGCCACATCAGCTGCGACAAGCTCTAATCTCCAGAATAAATAAATAAATGTCTTTACTTGTGGCGAGGATCAGGCCATTTAGCCTGCTCTTTCGCCTAACCACTTTCAAAATTTTATTTCATTAGCGAATAATAAAAGGCGGTCATTCAATGAGAAATACGTACGCAATTTGAGTGAAGGTTTTCTCACACAGAAGACAGGAATGAAAGCGAGGGAGAAAGGAATTGTTAGAAGAGGAATGCTCTCACAGCATTTGTGTATTTGAATTTATTAATTTCAAGTTAGGGATGTAATTAAAACTTAATCCCAAATACATCAAGTTAAACACTACGAGATTTTATTCAAAATTTAGAGAAATTATCTTTCTGTGACTATAAAAGTTAGGTCTTGAAGAGGATTCGAAATAAATTGTATAAATTGGTGAAGTATTAATATGTACTTCTAATTGTTTCAAAGACGTTTTGATGAAGCTAAGATTGCATGCGTATTACTGTATTACCCCTAAATGAAACTAGAAAGGAAGGGAATCTTGTCAGCATACAAGTGAAAACACATCAAGGCAAAAGTTCAAGTCCTAAGAGAAACGGAGAACATTGAAAGATAATGGTGAAATGATTTTACGTGTATTTTATAATAGTAATAATAATGGCAATAATATAAGAATGTATTATCAATCTATTAATTAAAAAATTAATTAAAAACGTGGATATGATAAATTTCATTTTAGGAAATGTTTACAATATAAAATATTCCCCAAACTAGAAAATTAGAAATTTTAAAAATGTAGAAAATGTTTACCATTTACAATATTCCCAAGACTTGAAAAACCGACCCATCTTTCACCCGTAAGCCAACGATTTATGCTACATTTCTCCCTGTGACTGCAAACAAAGGGACCATCCCGGCATTTAAGCGATTATGTAAACCCAGGTAAACCTCAATCAGGATGGCGGCTTAAGGCCAAGACACAATATTCTGCCAAGTTCACAATACAAGTAAACAATTACTGTGCACACAAAATACAAAAGAGAAACGAAAATATTTTGATTTCAATAATATGTCTTAAAATATGGCGAAGGTTGCAAGAAATGAACTGGAACAAAAAGATTGTAAATTCGTGAAACACATCTAGACTAAATTAAAAGCATACAAATTATAATATTATGAATATATACAAATAAGAGCAATGCTCATGCATAATCACGCACTCATATCAAAGTAAATGGCCCCGCGACATGTGTGATAATGTAAGGCATGTAAGTGTGTGTGTGTATGATACCTAACTTTGTGATGAATATTCTTAGGTTGAAAAATCCATTGAAGTACTATTTCCAGGAAGTTAAAAAACATCTGCGAGGAATCTACTTAAACCTGATGATCACTTAGTCTGCCTCGACTATATCAAATATATGAATACACTAGCGTACCCATGCGAGAATCTGGCATGTTATATCCCATCCTTTCCCTTTATCCTTTCTATTACGAAGGACCGTTGTTAATGTAACATGTTTATTTGTTTAAAAATGTATAAATGTAACTTCTAATGAACTTACAGAATATCAAAAAAATAATAATAAAATTTATGTTGAAAACAAATTTTCAATAAAGGTTTATTCAGCATTATAGAGAAATGTTCTTGGAAAAATTCATCCTCTTTCACAAACAACATTTGCAGAAACTATTTAATCTTCCTCGAGAGTTTGCTTTTCGCTTCCTTAGATTGTCACAAAAATATTAGAAAAGGTTTTTACTCTTGAGAAGTCCAAGTAAAGTAGTGCGAAAATACAGGATCGGGCAAGTACAACTCTACTCTTTGCAATATTATTGTCTGAAAACAATATATAATAGTACATTATGAAACGATGATGTAATGATGGGTATTAATACACGAGTGTGAAATTACGATACGAGCGAGAAACGAGCGAGTATTGTAAACTTCACACGAGTGTATTAATACCCATTACATCGAGTTTCATACGGTACTTTTTCTTATGGTTACTGTTATAAGTTTAACTTCTCCACTGAATCGTTTCCTGGCAGTCGACACTCAAGATTCGGCCAAGGCCATCTAGCGGGCACCTCTCTTCCCTACATGCACAGATGGCTTTGTTTTACCAGAGCGCTTGCGAGGGACTACAAAAGTTCCGGGATTAATAATCCGACGTCACCATTTTCGCATTTTCTTTCATTTCTTGAAATGTCAACACCACCAGAAAGAACCACCATTCACTAAATATTTTAAACTAAAGAATTGGCCGGTTTTTAAGGACAACCACACGGCAGCAGTAAATAACACCAAATGACTCGCGTGATCTCGCGTGGAGATCTTAACGTCACTCAAATGTTCTCTGCAATAACTACCACTTCGCTAATCAAATACGATCAAAGTGAAATTACAATCCAATTATTTTAACTAATATTTCAGATAAAAATCACTACTAATAAAAGAAATTAGGAAATGAGAAACATAAAATAATATTAAATGCAATATTAATATACACACTCGAAAGAATCATTTACTACAAAGATTCTCAATGATTAATGAAGTGACAATATTGGTTTGTAAGCGACTCTGTGATTGGTCAAGAACCTGTATCATAATGAAAACTGTATCGAAATGACCATCATTATGCGACTGGTTGCAGCCATCCAATGACAGCATTATACAATGGGAGTAGAAAAAGTATATTATATACTGTTGTACAAAAATAATGTATTTTATGAGACTAAATACGCTATAAACTATTTACATGTATTTGTAAAATATTACACGCTTTAGCAAGCAATTGTTTCTCTTATTTACAGTATTACTATTTTTTAACATAACAAATATCTACTTTACTCTAACATTGTATTCTGTTATTCTGTTTGTGACGTTATTGAAAAGTTATTCTAAAACCCGAAAAACAAAGTACAAAAGTAACCCATTAAAAATCCAATGTAGTATGTTGTTCACATCAAGAACACTATTTGCAACAGTCGAGTACATTGACGTTCCTCTAAAATTGATGAATATTCTTTCCTTACAAAGGGTATGTTCGTAGTACTCACATTGCAGAGTTAATTCAGAAATGAAGATTGAAAGACGAAACGAAGTACGCAGACAGCATTCTCAAAGCCAACACTATCAGTGGCTGGATCTATGAAAGAAAATTACAGTTAACACTATCAGACTTTCGACACCAGTGACATTCATTTTACAATTTTCCCTTGGTTTTTAGTGTTGAAAATCACAATGCTTTGAAATTTTTTATTAATTTTAGATGTGTTCCATTCAGTGTATTCCTTTCAAAACACTAAATGTGTTTCAATATTATTGAACTGCTTACCTAGTCCGTCGATGGGCGTCATTTTGAGACCAATCAAACAATTTGAGTTTTTCATGAGACAGAATATATTACTATTGCCGGTTTTTACAAAATGTTCTAAAAGCTTATACAGTTCTTATCGATTTTTAGGGGAGCGGTTCGTTCATCCACTCTGCAATAAACTGTACTTTTTCCAAAGCGCGTTTTTAAAGTGTGCATTTCACTGGATATTCTTTGGCTCTAGAGAGATAGCGTTGTAAGAAGATAATGTTTGGAAAATAGCTGACAAAAGTTTTATTTACAATGAATGTTTCTGATTTGACTTTGGAATAGTACACATTAATCTTTATTTCTATAATTAAAGCGGAATAGTTTTAAAGATGAGTACTTTTTCAATATTCACATGTTAAGAAGTTTCTTCAGTCTTACTAATTTGAAATTAAAAAAGGTGATGTTGTAAAATGATCAAAATAAATGTTATCGTAGCATATTTGTAAAGCTAAAAAACACCATGTTTCAAGCAACATCCTGAGTCAGAGACTGAGTTAGAAAGAATTGGATCTTGAACTGACTCATGGGTTCTCAACTACTAAGGTAACTAGTCCCGTAAGTGAAGTGCATGTTTTATTGCGGGAGGTAGCGGTGATCTTCCTCTAGATGACGAGATCCGGTGCCGACCTATGTGGGTTTGCGGGGATTTTTCCTGACCGGGTATCTCTCACGAGCGGGGAATCTAGGATGTTCTAGTGTCCTTGAGGTGATCGATTGACAGCTGGCTAAGAAAAGCTGGTCTTATTCATATTCTCTGTGATTTCCGTTTGTTTGGAATATCTGGATTGATGTAAGTATACAATGAAATTGTAATTACCCTGGACAGAAAACAAAATGACGCCGATCATAAAGAGTAAACTGGATTAAAAATGAAGTAGCGAGGTGTTTGTTTCTTTCGAGTGTACCAAACACCAAGGCTCTTTTGAGAGATGCGCTCTGTCTTGCTCTCACTCGCTTGCTCTCCAACTCTCCCGATTTCTCGCTCTTTCACGTTCTCTCAATATATGCCGCTCTCTCACTCTCTGAATCTCTCATACTCTCTCGCTCTTTCTCTATGCCACTCTCTCTCACTTTATTTCTGTCTCTCTCTCACTCTCTGTCGCCATCTCGCGCTTTTCCTTCTCTTTTGCTCTATAATTATTTACCGCTCTATCACTGACGCTCTCTCTAGCACTCTCTCTGCTGCTACTGTGGGGACAAGTAGCGATAAATAGGGTTGTATAACGCGATTGACCCTTGAGCAGTGTTATATAACGTGACGATAATCTCCGATTGCCCTCTTTACTGTATTTATTCAGATGTCATGGCATGAAACTGCAGGTGTCTCAGATTAAATGTTACAAGATTTAGGACGAATAGGGGACCTAAGATGACCTCTTTGCGACAATGAAAGTTTGTTGCAAAAATCATCTAATGAAGTTGTGTTTGTGACATATCTCCTTATTGGGAGACAACTCTCGTGCACTGGCAAGTATCTATCTTACGCAAAGATATTTTGTGAGCTGCTGAGCATCAGTTCATGAATTATTGTTTCCCGCCAATTAGGGAAGTATCAAATGTGTATGTTATTTTAGATTACCCACCTGATGTTTACTGCCAACAAGTGATCACCCACAGTTCCATGACCGAAAAGTCTGAAACATTGATTCTGAGATACTTGTACGAGACAGGCGTAATCTTTTCACGAACTTCGACAGCGAATGCGAGCATTAATTAACTAAACATTAACGTTCAAACAGAGGCATTGGTCATAGGATGTCCAAGAAAAAAATTCACCCTAATTGAACCCAAAAACTCACGTCATACATCACCATTTTCTCCACGATCGTTGTGCCTGAGTTTGTGCTGAAGTCGACTTTGAACGTCGTAACTAAGACCCTTTGATTTATTCTTTTCCTCTGTTTTCGGCGTACTTTCTTCTTCAACTTCCGATGAACAGTTTTAGCACCACTCATGGGATTCTCTGACGGATGCTGACGACAGAAATGATAATATTGGTGTAAGTAAACTCGCGTATTATGATTATCTTTGTAAATCAATTTTATCATGTTAAATTTCCTAAATAATTAAAGAAAATATTCTTTATTGAAATAACAATTGATTCAAATCATTTTTTCGGAACGTTTCATATTAATTTGCAGTGTACATTATGTGAAAATCCAACAAATAGATAAAAATTATATAGATTGCACAAATAGATAAAAATTATATAGAAAAGCAGTCAAAATTTACTTTCATTTTAACTTCTTTGTTGAGTTTCCTTGAGTGTATTTTGACTGTTTTTCTTTGGCAAGTGGCAGAGCAATTTTTTCTTAACTCTGTGTTTGATTTTCTCCTGTTGAAGTACTACAAATAAATACGAATTTTTTAGAGAAAAATATGTTGTGAATGAATTAATATTTTATTAAATAAAATTGATTGCCTCTAATGATTTGGGAAACAGGCTTTGCAAAACAAAAAATATTTATTATAAACTTTTACACAGTAAAGTGATTGGTATTTGAACCACCACCGGAAGTGGGAAACTTAAAGATATCTCCTTAATGTTCGATCGTTTCAGTGGTTTGGTGGTCACGGTTTGGATCCTTGCGAGGCACCAGAACTGTTGGTTGATTGATTGGTGATTCCGGGTGCATCCACTGCCAAGGTCATTAGTCCCGTAGGTGTAGTGTATGTTTTCTGATGGGAAGGTGGCGGCGATCTTCCCCCGCTGGATGGTGAGATTCGGCGCCGTCCTGCCTGTCAGCTAGCGGGGTTTTTCCTCTACCAGGTAACTCCCGCCAACAGGACTCCACCACAGCCGGGACAAGCTCTAAGCTCCCGGGTTGTCTTCCGGCATGTCTGGCAGTGTAGTGCATGTAAGTAAGTAGAGGGAAAGGAAGAGGAAAGAAAGATTGCGCCCGGTCCGTTTGTTAGAGTACTGCTCCAGCATTCACCTGGCACTGATAGGAGAAACCACGGAAAACTACCGATCAGAGCAGCCGACCGCTAGCATTCTGCTCGAGACAGCAGCTGAATTCGACCTAGCTGTCTAGCTAGTGTCGAAAATCCTGCCATCGTCTGAACTCGATACTAGGACCTCCTGGTCAGAGATACCGCAGTGACATCAATTGATACCATGAGCACATCTCCCGATAGCAAAAATGTTATGAATGTGTTTAATATAGGAGAGTTTGTGGCTTCAGCCGAAATCTAATTCATTTCATAAACACCAACACAACACCATTCAACAACACCAGGCGATTGCCGGTGCAGTACCTTCACAAACGGACCAAGGACCGCGCGCGATTTTTCCTTCCTCGCCATGGACGTATCCTCAGCCTTTACTTGCACACAATTACATGTATTTCTCTACCACACATGTCTGGAGAACAGTCGCAAGCTCAGAGCTCTTTCCGTCTAAGATGATGATGGTTGGCGACTACCCCGCGAGTGGACTTGCACGTCGGCGCCGGATCTCGCCAGTTGGCGGGGAGAGACCTCAGTCTCCTCCCGCAATAAGTACTTGCACTATACTCACAGGTCTCATGACTTTAGCAATTGTCGCGTCCGGACACACGAAGTAACCAAAAGTACTCACATCCCACTCATCTGTTTTCCACTCAGGCACTGCGTCCAGATCTGTACTGGAGTCATCCATGTCCGTGACGACGAGGTCTCGCTGCTCGCCCTGAGTCGCTTGAAGTACCATCCCTCCAGGGTTGGACTGCTTCACATCAGCGTGAGCAAATGCGGGCGATGGTATTTCATTATACCTAGCGGTACTGAGGGCCTGGATTCAAGAGACCTACCGCTTTATTCCTTATACTATAGTGCAGGGAACTAGTGATGCTACAGAATGGGACAGACTTTGTCTTACTAGTGAATTTTCTAATTTCCTTGGTCTGGGCTAGCTTCTCGGTAGTACCTCGTGCTTAAAGTTGGACGGTGTTGTGCATCAACCGGCTATGCGACATCATACAAGTTTTGAGATTATTGTGTTCAAAGATTTTATTACATTTGCAGCTAATAATTTATGACTTGATAATCATTTAAATGACAATGTTCTATATGCTGATTTTAATTCTATGAGTAAAAACTCTTAAAACTCTTAAACTCTTATAGTAATATTATAGAGATACGGTCAATATTCTTATATTGTAGTTAGACGGAACTAGAATGCTGTCATTAGTTTTGCAACAATCTGTTAAGCGCCGCGAGAGAGCGCTTACCTTGTTGGTGCGTTTTGATATGGGATAATTTATTAGCAGCTAAGTTCCAAGATAAGGTGTATCGGCTGTTGATGCAAAATAATGTATCGAAGTCTGTGTTTCTACGCGTAATGCAGTTATTATTCGTTTTGTCATTTGTATACTTAACATTTAAAAAATACATGCAAAATAAAATATTATTAATACAACTACTCACGAAAAACAGAAAATAATGCAAAAATTAACTGAACCATTGTCAAAATTTTATTGAATCAAACATGTTTCATTACATAAAAACATTGATAATTTTTCATGAGCTTAGTACACTAAATTCTAATGGCGGTAAACACACGACACCTGAACACCAGCCTCGTTGACGGTCGTCGACACCCTTTTCTCTATTTATTTTTACTTCGCTAACTCATTTCATTGGCAATGAACCAAGCTTTTGATTCATGTGACTAAATTCCAGAATATTTTAAATTAATTATTCCTACCTTGAATTATCATTAGTAGTTAGGGTACGGATAATTATGTAACTACATATTTTTCTAAATTAATTCAATCAAAGCAAATCAACGATATATTCACTTTTCATATCGGTTAGTGCCTAAAAACGTTCACTTTTAATTCACATATTTACATATTTTACTCAAAAGAACAAATATTTACATATTTATTCATAAGTACACGTTTTTACATATTTATGAATATTTCCATTTCCTGCATAATTCCTTTATCTTATGTTTTTTGATAAGGAATCGCAGAGACAAACAATTCAGCATTCTCAAACCCATTTTTCCTGCGGCTTCGTCTCTAAAACGGCACTATTGCATCGCGTTAATATGTGCCTCTCGATAAATACGAGTAAAAAACAATAGGTAAAGGCGCCTAGGCAATCCATCAGTTTCTGTGTATTAGTTTTGAGTGCGAGTATCCCGTAGAACAGAAGAATGCTTAGGAAGGAAGTTGATGATAACACGTCGAGCAGGATATCGCGCGCCCACGTTGCATCTTTCATAGGTCTCCCGTGACTTTGATCTTCGCCACGTAATGGAAGGTCATCTCCGTTCAAGTTGCGCAGATACCTTCCCTGTTCATTGAAGCGCCAAGCAACATAAACATGAGTGGAATATCTGACGATTACCGGCCTAATGTGAAATTAAGCCCAGAAGATTCGAAGATCTAGGTTTACAGTCGGTTGTAGCGAAACATAAAATCCCTGATGTGACTGATGGCGTTTACATTTTTCATTAACAAGAAGGCTATTTTAACAGTTTTTCTCAAAAACGGCTCGAAATTTTTCTTTCAAATTCTGGTAGGTATAGCGCCTAATGTACTCTATGAGATGTCATAAACGCTCAATTGCTCTATCCTTTCCTTTTTTTTCAAAAATTACAAAAATTTATTTTTTTTAGATTTGTATTTTTAACTTTTTTGGACTTCTCGTTAATTAGCGTTAGCATTGGCATTAGCGTTAACATTAGCGGCAAATTGTATCCATCATTATATTATGAGATCATGTGTTTTAATAATGTCATATAAAGTTTCTCGAAAACTCAACCGTTTTTTGTAAAAACTAGCTCAAAATTCCGCAGTTTCTGAAACGCCGTAACGCCATTTTCTCATAAATAGCTCCAAATATTTTCTTCAAACTTTTCGAACGGATAGTGCAAATTGCACTCTTTAATAAAACGTAAGATCATTTTGGCGTATTATTTTTTTTTTCAAAAGTTACAAAATAATTTTTGGAAAGATCTGTCACGTCGTTAATATGCGCATTTCCATCAACTTGTAAACACTATTGTATTTGTGAGTAAAAGTGCTTAAAATGAATTCTAATGAAATATTTCGAAAATTCCAAATACTTCAAATACTTAAATTGACTGGTAATGCTTAAACATTATGTTCTTAAAAACTGCTTCTAATCTTACAACGAAAATTGCAATATAGAATGCCGTTTTACTGTTCTACAATATTCCTAAAATAATATTTCCGTTCTACTATTAGGAAACCGAAATATTAAGAAAACATAAAAAAATTGTACTTTGCAGTGCGACATATGGCAGTTGATAAGAGTATGAGGCAAGACTGAATAGCTACCCGCGACTAAAAGAATATAAAACTAATACAGAAAAGTCTGTGACATTCTGTAGCACCACTAGTTTTAACTAGTTCTAAAATGTTTTTTACTTGACACGCGAAATTTCGCATGATATTTGAGAGAGATTTTCTTCTAATATTGTGGAAACAACAACATCATTGAGCTTAGAGTTATTGTCAAATACGGAATACGTTTTAAACATTTGCAATAGCCCCAGTTAACCTAACCGGTAAGGTTAAGTGGACCGGAAATTGATATAAGGGGGGAAAATAAAATTGACGTTTAATAGATTGTTTTAATGAAGAAAAGCATTCTTCTACACATTGTAATAACCTTTTTCACCCATTATTGAGAAAACGGATCGCGCGCCTTTTCCTAAAACGTGGCATTTAAAATTAAAACTTGTAAATAAGAGTGGTAATAAATTAAGTTAATAAAATAGTGAAAGACATGCACTTTGTTAATTATATGTTAATTGTATAACATTCCTGATTTAATAATTGTAAATCTACAAATTTCACTTCCGAAAAACAGAAAGAGGTAACCCCAGTTAACCCCACAACACATATTTTCTTCACATGCCCGAAAACACACAAGCCGTGACGTATTATTAAAAACAAAACACGGTATTATAGATCAGAAATACTAACAATTAATTTGGTGTGGATATTCCGTTGTACTTGTTATTGAATCGTAATAAAAATGCAAAGCAGATGAATTGTAGAAAAAACTTCGGTCCTTTCAAAATAAAACTTCCTTTCTGTACTGTACAAATCAAGGCCTGCAACTCATGATTATGGCTTAGATTATCAGATGTTTTCCTATGAATTCCATCCAGTGGAGAAGTCAGGAAACACATCCCGCGAGCATTTAAAAGCATGGACCACATAACTGGTCCAGTTAACCTAACTCTTCCCTACCCTAAAAAAATTAATGAATACTTTTCCAAATAGCAGAGCTTTGAGTGATGCTAGATTGACAGGGGTTCATTCATTTTGGAAAACATCTTTCGCGTAGTTGTGGCGCCTGTGTTGTAAACAAATGACAGACGAAAAGACAAGTGGACGGACGGGCGCTTTGAGAGAAAAACATTCTTTCGGTATCAGAGGATCCCAAAACTTGTACTTACGTTGAAATCTCGAGATCGATTTTCCGCCGCATTACGTCACTTTAGATTAAATTAGTACTAAATTTTTAATGTTTTATTTTATGTTGCCCACATTACTGTTTGTAATCCATATTCTGGGCATGCCAACTTCATACCAGCATAACGGCCTTTCTTTAATAAATGTTAACAGTAAAAATATATCTTTGTGCGCATATTAAATACTCCAAGTGGCATTGTTCGATTGTGCGGAAGTGGCAGTGCCAGCTTGATGGAAGAGCGCCACGCGACACTCGTGGGACCGGCGTGCGCGTGAGATTCTGCTTAATTCACTGATGCTTTGTGCTGTGGTAAGCATTTTAAAGCTGGCGCGAGTGCCGTTATACGCCGCGCGCCACGGAGCTCGCTGGCGGGGAACGCTGGCCAGCAAGGAGTGTCTCGAGGCGAAGCTATCTTGGGCCGCGCCTCCCCTACTTAGCGGGCGCTGGCTGGGACTGAGGCCAGAACTCTGGTACACTCTGTGACACGGGGAGAATACGTGCCGGAGTCGCACGTGGTGGAGCCGCACCGTGAGCCGTGTGGGACAGGAGCCGTGCCAAGTGACGCACGAGAGGGATCCGGGCCTGAACGTTAATATCAGCCGGAAGAGAGCAACTCCTGTTAATTTTTTTAATGTGAATACAATGACGAAGGAATAAATAAAAGTTATAAAGTTTGCGTGCTTTTTTTGATGTGGAACAAAACACTTTGTTTTACATGGCAGACTCCGCTCATCAGGTCTGCTCTTTTGTCTGGCCACAAGAGTTTGCTTCGTTCCTTCCAACGCCTACCAGGGAAAGAAGTCATCATTCAAGCGTTGAACCACGTGTCTTAAAATTTACCTCAGTTCCTTTTTGGCTTGAAGATCGTATCTACAACATTCGACAGCCGGATTTACTTCCCCTCCGAAGGAAGTAACAACGTACTTTTTTCCCTTAACACTTCGGCTCTGTTTCTCCATTACTTGCGTGCACTCTGTTTAGGATCAGATTTGACCCCAGACGGGTTACCCAATAGTTTACCAGCATTTCATGCAGGTAATAATTACAGAAAAACCTAACATTTCCTCTTAAGTATACGTAGGTGTCTACCGTATCAGCGTGAGAATGTTGGATGCAGAGCTACTAACTCTTTAATAGACAAATACGTCATATTGTTATTCAGAAATAAGAACATATTATTACGAAACGGAAATGAACACGTTTTTTAGAATTTTTGTTATAATTTAGACGCAAAACCTACAACCCTTTTGGGAGAATTTCTGACCTAATAACATAAAAATCAAATTCCTTTAAAAACCAAGAAAACTTAAAAAGCTGAGAAGTTTAAGACACATGTAAAACTGGACATTTATATCATATTTAAAAGGCGAAGTTCATGTGAATAATTTTAAGAATGTTGCAAACCATTATTTACACCTGGGGTCAGCAAAGACCCTAAACAGAGTCGAAGGGTTAAAAAAACACATCTATTGGTTTTGAGCCCGCAAGCTTGGGTGTACACTAACCGTTACAGCAGCCCAGCTGCGTGTGCTGGCTTGCCCGCCGCCAGGTGGTGCGTCGGGGCGCGCGCGCGCCGGCCGGGGGGCGAGGCTGGGGTGGAGGCGCATTGGGGTGAAGTCTGCGTCGGACGAGGCGCACAACCCAAAGTACTCCTGTGCGGCGGAAAGTTTCGTTCGATGCGTTGGTGTTTCCGGCCACGTCAACTGTCATGCCATTAGTCACGATGGTATAGTGAATTTTTTATCCAGGGAAATGGCAGTGGAGGTGAGATACGGCGCCGACCTATACGTCGACTTGCGAATGTTTTGCCCTCCACGTATCTCCCCAGCGGGACTCCACCCCGTCCAGGGTGAACTCTGAGGTTGAAGAGATACTGATGGTGGTTTTGGTGAAGGAAATAAGTGATGGTGGTTTTGGTGATCATCTCCCGCTGGAAGGTAAGATTCGGCGCCAACTTACAATCAAATAGTGGGGTTTTCCTCCAACCAGGTACCTCCCATCAGAGGGGCACCGCCCCAGGCGGGACAAGACTTCGCGACAGGTTCCCCAATACGTGTAGTAGTGTAGTACATGTAAGTGTAAGAGGAAAGATTGCACAAGGAAGAGAAAGGAAAGATTGTGCGCAGTCCGTGAACAGTTTGTGAGAGTACTGCTCCGGCATTCGCCTAACATTCAACGAAGAAACCAAGCTGAAAAAATGACCATTGACTCTCAACTACAAACCCATAGTTACGTACCTTCCAGTTATGACGATCGATTTATACATTGTGGCAATAATCGTCAAAGATGACGTGTCGGTACTTGACTATCGAGCTAACCAACCGACGGCGGTCGGAAATGCGTGGATCGCATAACCACCAGTTAAATTCTGATAACGTTCTAATTGGTTTCCGCAAGAACGCATTTGTGAACGCTGAGGGCATGGTATTTGAGTCGTTTGGTTTGGTAAATTTGGCCAACCTCCTTCGGCGAGAGACCAGCACGAGACTGGCGCCCTGACCATCTGACCGCTAGACGGACCGACCACAAGTTGCCTTTCGGAGGTTCGGAGCGTGAAATAATGCCTGTGGAAAGAATGTTCACGTTATTTTAAGTTTCAAAAGACGAAATATTAAGATGAGTATCTGTTGAATCGGTTCCATGCGAATGCTCATTGTCACTCAGTGGTGCGAAAATGCTCTTATGAGGTTACGTCCACATTAATCTTTTCGAATAACGTAAGCATTTTTATGTATAATTTATGGTTCATTCTAGGTTATCATTTGGCAGTACACGGATGTGTGTGTGTGTATCTATGTATGTGTGTGAATCCAGTACTTAGTTTGGAAAATGAGAGTATTCTGTAATGGGAGTATTCGGCAGTTGTGCGGAATCTTTATAAGAAAGCTTTCTAACCAGAATTACTGTTGAAACTTAGTTATTTGATCATGATATTTCGTTGTTGATGAAAATATGTAGTTAAAATATTTACTCGTATAAAAAGAGTTGATATGTTTCTCAGAGAAGTCGCTAATTACAGTTAAAACTGGTGCTACAGTTAAGACTAGCAGAAAACATTACACATGCAGAATGTTTATAAAAAGGACACTGCAAAATGATGTGCAACGTGATGTCGTTGAATGTGTATTTAGTGAAAGATGAATCAATGAAGGCAGTTTTGAAATCAAGTTCAATTGCACGTGGTTTGAATTGGACATCACAGATCTGAAAACCTCGGTAGACCCTATCTCATGTCACCTTATGGTGTTGTGCTTGTGAATTCTGTCCTTGTTTTGTTCCTTGCTGTTACACCCCAGCACTCACATTGAAATGTAGCATTCATAAGTGAAAAAAAATTGACGACTGTGATGTATTTGCACTGACATGTTTTGGTGCATTTGTTGTTCTTCAAATATACATTTTTGCTTTAGTTCAAACAATTTTTAATTAAGGAAATCGCTCACATTTTATTTTATAACTGAAGAAAATAGTGGAACTGTGAGCAATCCAAGGTTCTTTCGGGGCCATTAAATTCCATTGTCCCTTCTCCGATTCCTTTAATAAATTAATGTGCTGTTTTGAGTAATCAGATGGATTCCTTGTTACTTTACTGTTTAAAGTTATATTTGTTGAATGAAAAATTAATTGATCATGATGAGCTTTGCTGGTTGCAGTCCTGCTCGGGGACAATTATTTGTTACAATTCTCCGTTGTCGCAGGAAATAATTCATAATTCTAGAAACGTTGTGAAAACCTTTGAAACCATTTGAATAACAAATGTTGATAATTACGGTAAATGAACTGAAAGTGCCTGTACGTAGTTTTCGAATTTTTAACCTTTTAACATTTTTTCACATCTCTTCTTGGATTTGTAAAACGACGTAGCTGTATACCTAGTGTTCAACATTCTGCCCCCGCGGCGATTCAAACCCTAGGACATGCCTTTCAGAGGCACTGCAGTGACATCTGTTGGTACACTGAGCCACCTCTCCAGGTGTGGTTTGAGCGGTGGTGCAAGTGGTTATTGTGATTGTGGTAGTGGTTGTTGAGGTTGTGATAGTGGTTGTTGAGGTTGTGATAGTGGTTGTTGAGGTTGTGATAGTGGTTGTTGAGGTTGTGATAGTGGTTGTTGAGGTTGTGATAGTGGTTGTTGAGGTTGTGATAGTGGTTGTTGAGGTTGTGATAGTGGTTGTTTGAGGTTGTGGTAGTGGTTGTGGTTGCTGTGGTGGTGATGGGGTTGAGGTTGTTGTGGTGGTGGTGGTGTGGTGGTGGTGGTTGTGGTGGTGGTTGTGGTGGTGGTTGTGGTGATAGTTGTGGTGGTTGCTGTGTCTGTGGTGGGGTTGAGGTTGTTGTGATTGTGGTGGTGGTGGTGGAGGAGGTTGGGCAGCACCTGGTCGGGGCGCGTGTGCGGCGGGCAGGCGGAGCGCGGGGGCCCTTCGAGGTAGACGGGCCGCCGGATGACGTTGCCCGCGGGGCCGTAGTTGCACACGAGCGAGAAGCGCAGCGGGCGCTCGGGGCCGCGATCTGCGCGTGCGCAGCCCAGCAGGCGCGTCTGCGCCCACACCAGCTGCGGCAGCGGGACACGCCCCTCAGCCGCCGTCCCGCAACTCCCAACCAACTGGGGCTGGAGTCTGTTTAGATTATCCGTACACATACAAATACATCTACAGGGTTACCAGACACAACGCAATGTAGCGTGCGAAGTGAGAAAACGTAGCGTAGTGGCATGAGGAAGTAGCAATGTTACGAACAATAGAGTACAGAACGTACATAACTGGTCGCATGCGGTGATGGTTGCTACATTGTTTTAGAAGAGTTGAAGCACAGTTTGTGTACCTGCTGTTAACGGGTATTTTACGCAGTACAATAAACGTTTCATTTCAACAGCATGTATTTCTATAATACTTTGTTCAGTTTTACAGTAAGTATAAAACTATTTCTTTAAACTGCAAATAAGCAGTTTATTTATTTTGTTCATTTTTTCCTCCAGCCCAATTTTTTTTCGGATTATTCGAAACTTCGGATTTTCGGGGTTCGGATTAGCAGAGTTCTACTGTACTTGTTCAAGAAGAATTACCCTCGGAGGTGGCTGGCCGTGGTTTAGTAGAAATTGTGTTTTCGTACGGTTCGACATCACCAGCAGCGGAGAGGTCGTAGTCGAAGTGACCTTCCAGACAGCTCGCTGGTGACTGACCTCACTGCTTGCTGGGGAGAAGGGACTTCGCCCACGACCTGTCTGCCACTGACTGCAGACAAAACGTATAAGAACATGATTTCCACTAGACAATGGTCAACCGTCGCAGAAGATAATTTTAAATGTTAATGCTGCCGTGAAAGCCTACGAAGAATTGTTATTCATAGACGATTCATAGACGAGAAATTTAAATAAGGATATGTCCGTATCTACAGAATCTAGAATGTAAATCAGCATCTTGTATATTTCTCACACACATACACGCAAATGCATATAAAGAAGTTATAAATGAATTTTTCATTAGATATTTGTTTCTATTTTTAGGTAGCTTGTTGTGACTGAAAGTATGCGTGATGAGTAAGGTGAGTAAAATGTCAGAACTCTCGCCACAGAATGGCACCTGTAACAGTTCTGTAGGTCATTCCAATAAGCCCCCATACGCCTTGGATAATGACTCATCATGTTCCAAAATTAAAAATATTCAGTTAATCAACTCCGTTATGTCTCCGTTATGTTTGTATTAAATCCTACACACCTATTGTATCTTACCTCTTTATAGTACCATACCTACGTATATGAGGGTTGCTCAACATGTAGCCGGAATAAAAAATGAAAACTCAGATGTATCATTCAAAATTGATTTTATTGTTTTTCAAAATATTCTTCGCGATGATGAAAGCATTTTTGGATAAGTTTGAACCAATTTTCGTATTACTTTTCCCCTTCCGGTTGAGGTATGCCCAAAACATGCACTTTGTACGACACCGACAGCTTTTTCTGAAAAACGTTGTCTTCGTAGTTTATTCTTCACAGACGGGAACAAAAATAAATCATCGAGTGCCAAATCGGAACTACATGGTGGATGAACCTTCAGCGCAATGTGTTGCATGTTCAAAAACTGAATTATTTGAGCTACTGCACATGAGCTTGCATTGTCATGATGTAGAACCATCCTGCGTCGTTAACGTTTTCCGATTTTTTTAACGTCTGGCAAACATATCATTCAGAATTTACTCTTTTATGATAATCTAGTGGCACTGTAGTCCCCTTTTATTAAAAAATCAGGAAATCATTTTTTTAAACTGCTTCTTGATCGAACAACTGTGGTTGGGTTTGACTTAAGTTGAATGACCCAAACAGCCGATTACTGTTTACTTTCGGGCTCGTATGCATAGGCCTAAGATTCATCAGCTGTGTAAATGTTGTAGAGGGCTTATAAAGTATCCCGATTGTATTTGTTAAACGTTTCTTTGCAGCAATAGACACGAGCCTGTTTTTGAACGATTGTCGAATTGTGCGGTATCCAACGCGCACAAATTTTTCTCACGGCTAAATGTTCATGGAGAATTATGTCTATGCTCGTAATGCTAATGCCGGAAGATAACTGCACATTGCGATATTTTACATGAAGATCATGCATAATCAGTTCGTGGATAGCATTGATATTTTTGGGCATAACATGGTTTTCTAAAGCCTTTAAATTCGTACGGTAGTGAATGACGACCATGATTTAATTCACTGAACCAATGATATACAGTGGTTTTTGATAGT
>JAHLJT010009058.1:0-28917 GCA_031308135.1 Acheta domesticus | reverse complement strand
TATCATCATCAACATCATCATCATCATTACATCGTGATTACATCGCACAAAAGAAAGACTTGTAAGAAAGTTGCAACAGAAAAATAGTTTGAATGCGCGATACAGGATAACGGAAAGGCATAAAAAAATATTGTACGAGTATAATGATCAAAAGTAATTTTTCCAAGACTAATGAAACTGAGAGGCTTACATATTATCGAACAATATAATCTCTACTTACTATGAACACAGTTATATAAAATTTTTTCAGTAAATGTAATTGAAAGGTTTTATATTGACCAAGATCCGTATAAGAATGCTGTGGACTATAGTGGGAAGTAGTGTTGTTCACTGTATTGAGATATACCAAAAGACCCCACGACATTTTTGTCATCAAAATTACGAGAGAAATCAGACGTATTTGGACATTCAGAACCAAAGAGTAGACGTTATCAAAGGAACGCGTCAACAAACGTAGGGATTCTTTGCTCTATATCAATTATATTAAACATTTCTCTCCAAGGCCTAATGGTAATGAGATGGAATTAACGTGAAGGAGGCTTTGGGAATTCGTGCTTGAGAGAGACGGAAGCTTTCAAGCTTGTCTTATGATAGCCAGCGAGCGGAACACATCGAACGACGACTGTACGTGGAAATTTTAATTTTTACCGGGATTTAAGTTATTGGGAAAAAGGACTTTGAGGCCACGTTTTGGAGGGTTCATGCTTTTTAAAGCAACGTAGTGTTATTTACGTTCGAAAACATTATTATTCAAAATCTTAACAGGGAATTTTGTGTTTTAGGTGAGTTAATTTCAGGACTTTATTTAAATAGAATTGGTATTACCGAAGGGTTGAATTAAGTATGGTAGTATTTGGTTAACATTGATGAAAAATGTATGTGCACGGAAAAAAATATCTACGGTACGTGAAGTAATATTAGAACGAAACCTAAGTTCTTGTGGTCAAAGAGATTCCTTCAGGTAGTGATAGTTCTTAAGAACATTGTATCAGTTCAACAGATACAGCAATGCGTCTGACTGTAATTATCGAACTTAATTTTTCAGCATCACATATAAATGTAAGTTTTGTGTTCTCTTGCAAACGATATCTTTTTAGAGGAAAGTATAATTGTTTAAGTTCTAAATATAATTGACCAAAATATTCCAGAGAGGTAAAGTGGGGTGAGAAACAATTACAACTTTTTTATCGGAATTTTTTTATTTTTGCGTCTGACTGTAATTATCGAACTTAATTTTTCAGCATCACATATAAATGTAAGTTTTGTGTTCTCTTGCAAACGATATCTTTTTAGAGGAAAGTATAATTGTTTAAGTTCTAAATATAATTGACCAAAATATTCCAGAGAGGTAAAGTGGGGTGAGAAACAATTACAACTTTTTTATCGGAATTTTTTATTTTTGTTTATGGTAATGTTTTTGTAACTCTACTGTATAGTAAAGAGTACTTGCGTACTCATAACATTGTAGAAATAGTTTTAAAAGAATTTTTTTTGAATTTATTTCTACCTGTTCGACATAAAGAATTTTGAAGCATTATTTATTCCAGTTTCATTTTAAATAGTGACTTCGTACTTTTATATACTGTTTTTTGCTCGCTGCATGGTTAAAACGCTCGTGAACTAACTCGGTGACTACTGAGATAGTGTTTTGCAATTTTTTACTTGATAGATGTTATCCCACTATTGGAAATTGTAATCAACAGGAGAAGAAATATGTTCATGATAATGACGCTTCTCCGTAGAATTGGAATTGCTAATAATTTGTCCACATTTGAACGTCATTGAACCAAGTTACACTTGTGGCATTTACCACCGATTCGAAGGCGTCGACATTGATAGGCTCATCTTACACTGGTGTCAGGCAGGTAACGACATTGCTTTGACTGCACCAAAACATGTCCTGTCAAACGCCAGTATATACAAAAAATAAATTGACTACCGATTGGGGTCAACTGTATAAATTTTGTTATACGAAATTTCCCATCACATGTTTAAAAACACATAGTTATCATTTTCAACAATTACACACGCTATAGAATTTGAGAAATTTATTTTGAAATACTCTGAAGTTGTTGGTACGTCAACATATGGTGTTAAAAAATACTCGGATTTTTTGTTCACACGTCAGATAGCTGTAGTTTTAAAAAATGCTTTTTCTGAAGTACATTCTTCATTTATTTACTTATGTACTTTTGGTTTGGGAGTTTTAGGTTACTATGTTTAGATAACTAGCCAGTGGCTAGTAGCTACCCCTGATTTCGTTTGTGATTATAGAGGATTATTTTAATGCCTCACCAGTCAAAGAAAATGACGTGCATATCAAAGAACATTTCTAAGCATACGCGCAGAGCAGTTGCCGTTGTAGTTCCGAATAAATTTCATGTGCTGGCATCTGAAATCGATGAGTGCTCGACAGTGTGGAACATTCGCGCTCGTGTATTCAACTTTTGCGTGCCAGCTGGGCCAGAAGAGCGCACTGGCCCGAACGTCCAGTTGTGAAATAAAGGTCATTTAGCGAAGGTCGCCCGTGTTGGCAAATAGCACTTTCCTCCTCACCCCCCCCCCACGCAGTGACGCACGCACGCGCGCCCCGCGCCCTCTGGCGTCCAGGCACCTGGCGGCGGCCGGCGCTGCTCGCGTGTTTTTGTCATGTTGCGCGGCGCCGTCGACGCGGAAAACGGCGGCAGAGGCAGAGAATGTAACGGCTGGGGTGACGGTAGTGACAGAGGTGACATGTCGGAAGCAGCAGGTATGGACGTTTAGGGAGGACGAGAAAAAGGAGAGTGATGGAAAAACTGAAGAGATGAGGAGGAGGAGGAGGAATGAATGGGAAAAGGATTGATTGATTAGTGATTCCGGGTGCGACAACTGCTAAGGTCGTTAGTACTGTCAGTGTAGCGCATGTTATTTTTTCTCGAGATGAGGTGGTGATATTCGCCCGATGGAGGATGGTGAGATCCGGAGCCGACCTGCCTGTTGGGGTTTTCTCCAACCAGGTATTGCCCACGAGCGGAGCACCACCCTAGCCGGGACACGCTCTAAGCTCCCGAACAGTCTCCTGGCATGTGTGGAAGTGTAGCGCATATTAATTTACGTATATGTAATCAAGGGGCGCATGTAGGACGAGGTAAAGGAAGGAAAGATAGCTTGCGATCCATTGCCCGGTTGTTAGGGTACTGCTTCTGCATTCGCCTGGTGTTGATCGGAGAAACCACGGAAAACCGATCAGAGCACCCGGCCGCTAGAATTCTCCTCCAGACAGCAACTGAATTCAACCTAGTTATCTAGCCAGTGTCGAGAATCCTACGACCGTCGGGACTCGAACCTAGGACCTTCCAGTGAGAGGCACTGCAGTGACGTCAGTTGATGCCCTGAGCCACCTCTCCCGGTCGAAAGAGAAAAGGATTGAGCGAGAAAGGGCTTAATGCGGGAAAGGGAATGCACGAGGAAAATGAGAAAACAAGTAAGGGAATGAAATGGGCTAGGGAAACGAAAGGGAGGAGATAAGAATGTGCGGGTGTGATGAGAAGACAGAAAATAGATATCCACTAGAACAGTGTTGTGAAGGTCGAAGCCACGAGCGGGGGTTCGTGGCACGAGTGCCATGACGAAATCGCCCCTCCACGCAGTTCATCACTCCGCCAACAGAGACCACGCCATCCCTATTGTAAAACGGCGGGGTTACTAATAGTTCCCTTTCCCGACCCTAGTTGCGCAGAGAAGCTCGTGGCATGCTACGGTGCTACGGCACGTGCCACTGCCACCAGTCAAAGACCTTGATAACTCTGCATTAGAAGAATGATGAGAGAGAAGGGTCAGGGAAGTGTGCTGGACCTGTAAAAAGTGTTGCGGAGCAAGCAAGTTGGTTGCTGCCCCTCGCAATCAGAACATTTTAGCATGTTTAATATTTAATGGACTTGATTCAGTTCCTGAAGAGATGGGATGTTAAGCACCAATGAAATGCTATAAAATATTGTGACGAACCTGAATTATGAGGTTCGTCACAGGTGCTAGAACCCCATAAAAACGCAAAAAAAGAACGAGAAAGAGAGCGCGGCGCAGTTCAAAAGAGGCGCGCCCGCGGATGAGGAAGTTGTCGCCTATAAACGTCGTTCACAAGTCGCGAGAAAATGACGCAGTAACTGGAGGGGAGTAGGAGGCACCGCGTTACTCCTGCGAACCGAGGGCATGAAACGCGGATCCGCAACCGGATGGTTCTCTTTAGCTTTCGTCAGTGGTGGAAGAAAGATCTCTTTAGCTTTCGTCAGTGGAGGAAGAAAGATCTCTTGAGCTTTCGTCAGTGGAGGAAGAAACATCTCTTCAGATTTTGTCGGTCGGAGCAGGCAGCATTTCTCTCCGAAGCATTGGTGGCCGACGCCGAAAGATTACGCGAAGGAATGTCAAGTTAGTTAGGAGTATCCGACGTCCAAAGGCGTCTAGCTAGTCATCAGCCAAGTAATTAAAACATTTGTGAAGATTCTGGCAGTTACGGCATCGTGAGAGAGGTCGTCTCTGAAATTGGTAACAAATTGACGCTCAGATTACACCATAAAATCTGTAGCCGAAACGGAGGAGAGATCTAGTACGCGGCGAAAACTATACCTCACGCCGGCGTGCGAGAAACAACGGGCGTGAGTAAAAGAACGCGCCGGACGAGACCCGAAGGCGGACGAGCACCGTACAATATCGGACGGAGGAGTTGGGACCGAGGGCGGACGAAGAAGAGATGGAAGAACGAAGACAGCGCGTCGCCGAGTACCGAGGCCGCGGCGCGGAGCGCCAGCGCTGGCAGCGACGCGACAGCGAGCGACTGGGGACAAGGCCACCTACTCGCCAGGAAGGAGAGGTAACGGGGCTAGTGAAAATATAGGTCAAGTTCGCGCCGTGTCGAATGAAGACGGTAGGAGTTGTTTGGGGAGGTTATAGAATGTAAAGGATAAATGACTTTCATGTTACAGTGTTAAAAGCACAAGCCATTTTGACGCCTGGTTACCTATTAGTTTTCTATTGTAAATGAATTAAAGTAAAGGTGTTAAATTGTATCAAAGTGTGAAGGAAGGTGCGCTACAGAGCACGGTTTATTATTCAGTTGCGAAAGAGTTAAAATCGAGTGTTCAATAACATTGGTAGAGCGCTGCCGTGATAAAGTTAAAGCGCAAGCAGAATTTAATCAGTTGGTTTTGTTAAAAGAATTACGAATTTTACTGGGACAGTAATTATGTTAAGAATTGGCAGAAATTTTGGTTACGTGATTTTTAGAGGATGTAATGTAAGCTAATGACTTATTTGGAAAATTGAAAGAGAAAAGTGACGAGTTGTGTCTGTAGTAGTATTAGTTATTATTTTGGAATCATTAAACTTTTGTTGTTACTGTTATTTTGTGTTCCTGTGTTTGGATTGCTCTCACACCCCAAAGATCCCACTGCCCTGAGATTTAAGTAAGCTCGAAAGAGCAGATATTTGACGCACCCGCCCTGACGCCCGATTGTTGTCGAGAGGATTGGCTGATTTTATAAATAAATATAAAAAGGGGTGTTACGGACGGGTTTGCGTCAGAATATAAAACTTAACATCCTGGTGAAATAACGACTCTGTGATCCTGAATTAATATATAATATTAGTTAAGTGCTCTCAGGAAAAAATATATTTTATTGTTATTATTCTTATTATTCCTCTAATTCACGACTAGAGATGTTATGTGTCGGTTGATTATAAAGTCTACTCTGGGTGCAACCACTCTGGTATATTTCTCTGCCTCTTTGGTTACGACGTTTTGGTCGCATGACACAGCAACGTCAAGTAGACGCGATTTTTTTCTCCAAATCCCGAATAACTATATGCGGTTTGGTGTTGTTGTTATTATTATTATTATTATTATTATTATTATTATTATTACTACAGTTCTGTCTCTGGATAAAATCTCAGGATTGAGGTAACGTACGGGCTCTTGCCAAGTAACGGCCCTTTTCGATGTCGAAGCAGGATTACATGTATTAGGCATGAGTAATACTATTGTTGAGGAACTTTCTGACTATTGCGCAAGTATTGAGGATGGCAACTTTCTGTAACTCCATGTACACTGTCTTTGGCATTTTCAACTGTTGTAGGCTGTTTTGCAAAGTTGTTGGGATGACACCAGTTGTGGACACAATGATGGGTACTGTGTAAACTTTCTCCATTTTCCACTGTTCTTTTATTTCTATTGCTAAATCAGTGTATTTGGACACCTTTCTGTGTGAGAGGACTGAAGATTGTGTGTGTTTGGGATTGCAATATCAATTAGGTAAGTGATTCTGTTAATTTTATCAATTAGCGTAATGTCTGGCCTATTGTGTGCTATCATCTTGTCGGTAATAATAGTTCTGTCCCAATATAGCTTGCATGCAGAATTTTCCATCACAGTTGTTGGTGTGTACTTGTAATATGGCAGCTTGTTTTCCAGAAGCTCACTGTCTATTGCAATCCTTTGGTGAATAATTTTGGCTACCTGATCATGCCTATGTTTGTAATCGGTTTGGGCTATGGCTTTGCAGCCAGATGTGATATGTTGAATTGTCTCGCTGGACAGATGACACCTTCTACATAAATTATTTCCCAGAGTTGAATCTTTAAGAATGTATTTAAGATAATTTATTGTGTGATGACTTGATCCTGGATTGCTATCATCAGTCCCTCGGTTTCGGCAAACAAATCGCCACGGGAAAGCCAGGCGTTCGACGCTTCCATGTCGACATAGGGCTGTTCCAGATCGTGGCGATGTCTCCCATGAATTATTTTTTGTCTCCAGGACTGGTATTTGTCAGGTGGCTCAGTTGCAGAGCTTAATGAATCATGATCATAGTGGTGCAAATTTAGTGGCGTGAGTTTGCTATCTGCTAGTACTATTGCTTTATATAAGAACGAGTCGTTTTTTCTGCGTGACAAATATTCTTGAAGTGCATGAATTATTTTGTTGTGAAGGTTTGTAATGTCTATTATGCCGCGACCTCCTTCCTGACGTGGTAGCTTAAGTCTTTCTATTGATGAGTTGGGGTGGTCCACTCTATGCTTGGTTAGAGCTGTTCTTGTTTTCCTTTCGATATTTTCCAGATCAGTTTTGGTCCAGTGGATGATACCAAAAGAGTAGGTGAGAACAGGTACTGCAAATGTATTGATTGCTTTAAACTTGTTTTTCCCATTGAGTTCACTTTTCAGAATTTTGGTCAATCTGTTCATATATGTTTTCACGAGTGTTTCTCTAATCAACTCGGTGTTCAATACGTCTGGATTGAGCGAAACCCAAATATTTATAGGTATTTTCTCCAGACATTGCCTCTATTGTTTCTCCCGTTTGGAGTTGAAAGCCATTACATTTGCGCTTTCCTTGAGTTATTTTTTGTGTTTTGCATTTGTCTATTTCAAATTTCATAGCAATATCCCTGGAGAAGTTTTCTGTAATTTTGAGCAAGTGTGTAAGTTGTCTCTGTTGTTGCGTACAATTTTATATCATCCATGTACATTAAATGAGAAAGCTTGAACTGGGTCACTTTGTTACTTTTGATGTTGAACCCGTAGTTGCTATTATTATTTTATTATTATTATTATTATTATTATTATTATTATTATTATTATTATTATCATCATTATCATTATTATAAAAAAAGGAAGAAGTAAGCGACGAAGGTGAGAATTTAGTCAGTGGTATTGTTGATAGTGGCTGCGGTGTCTGCTATTGACGGCATCGGGGAACGTACGGTGGACCCTGATGCAGCGGCGGCCGTTTTGGAGGTGCAGTAACAGCAGTAGTGATGGTGGAGGCCAATGTGGTGAAGACGGCGGTCGTAGTGAAGGACGAGTGACGGCCGGACGCTGACAATAATGATCTGCAGGTTAATGGCTGCGGTAATCACGTTGTTTCGTTCATGTGAACGACTAGGGCAAACTGGGAGTGACATTTTACAATT
Organism: Acheta domesticus; assembly: GCA_031308135.1. Taxonomy (NCBI): domain Eukaryota; kingdom Metazoa; phylum Arthropoda; class Insecta; order Orthoptera; family Gryllidae; genus Acheta; species Acheta domesticus. The sequence goes on along the minus strand of JAHLJT010009058.1, from coordinate 20,974 downwards.
CTATACGTTTCTTGTATTGTAGAATAGTTGCTGTTGTGTGGGAATATTGAAAGGAATGAAAGGTACTTTCGGCTGCTTGCAGTGCTCATAATGGCACTAAAATAGTGCAAATAATGATGAAGGAATGTAGTATTGTTAGTTGGTCCTCGTGATTTACACATCTCAATCCAATCCTCCAATGATAGATAGATATAAATGCATTCAAAATAACGGAATGTTCAGAGTTTTCATGAAGACCTAAACTGCTCAAGAAGATTTTTAAAACAATATTACATTCTAGTGCAATTTGTGATGCAACTGTTTGTTTGGAGAATGAAATAATTCCTCAAAGTAGAAAAAAGTATGTTGAATGGTCGGCTTTAAGTATTCTATCTATGTTTTTATTTTTTATTTATTTCTATTTTTCTCTTTCACACTTTTCTTTTACACACATTACATTGCATTATTAAGTTTTATTAATTCTATGTAAATGTTCTCGTACTTCACCTCTCACTCCCTTTATTGCTAATATTATTTTGAAACTGGTAAACCGAGATCTACCATATCTTTTGAACACATCAATACCTTGCATCAAAATGGTCCGAACCTTCACATCTCCCTGCTCGTCTGTTCATACATACTTGAATCTACTCCTGTAGAACCACTGTGGATTATATATTGACGCATACTTTTATACGAAGTCTATGTTCTACAGTCTTTATTACACCTTTATTTAAATTGGTCCTACATACAGTTGGTAACAGTCTCGTTTGTACAGTCCATAATTTTCTCGAAAATCATTGATTTTAAGTGGAAAATTGAGACTAATGCAAAATATATTACAAGATAATTGAATAATTCCAGATAAATACAATTTATTCAATTATCTTGTAATATATTTTGCATTAGTCTCAATTTTCCACTTAAAATTAATGATTTCGAGCAAATTATGGACTGTACAAACGAGACTGTTACCAACTGTACACGCGCTTCGCCAGAAGGTGGTTTAATTTCTACTGTGCCCAAATATAATTTATAATATACATTTATATTCTTATTCAAAATTCTGTACAGAAAAAGTAGTTTGTCGGAGAAGTGACGAAATGACTAGATATGGCCAAATTGAAAGCTACGCTTCGAAATCGATTCGAACTCGTGATCACTCACTTTCTCACCTCGTCACGTTCACCCTCTTTAATCGCCTCGCTCTTCCTTTTTGTCTGAAATTCTCTCTCTCCCTCTCTCTCCCTCATCACTCTACCTCTCTCCATCTCTCTCTCCCTCTCCATCTCTCTTTCCATCTCTCTCTCTCCCTCTCTCTTTATCTCCTTCTATAACGTAATAACAGTTCAATAGCTGTATCGAATTTTCTTAGTTCTTAAGTACATCTCTCTATCTCTCACCTTTAGTTGACAGTATTTTTTTGAAACTGGTACGGCAGAGATCCCCTACAACACTCAGCCGCACCAATCCTTTGCATTCAACCGCTCCAAATCTCGAAATCCCTATGCGTGTCCGTCTGCTCCGAAATAATTTTGACTCTACACAATCCGCCTCCGCGTCTTGCGCACACCGGCCCTCCCCTATCCCTTCCGCCCTCGCGCCCTTCTCTCCCCCTCTCCCTGCCGCCCGGGTATCCAGCCTTCCACCGCGCCCCTCGAAGGGCATTCTTCGCCCTTGAGACGGCGCTAAATTGCTTTGCGGCAGATAAGCGGAAGCAAATAATTGGAATTCGGCCGGCTGTGAGCCCGCGCCGCCCCGCGCCGTCCCTCCCCGCCCTGCCCCGCTCCGCCCCTCGATATGGCGGACCGGCTGTGAGAGCGCCGCGCAGCCTAGCTCTGGCTGGGCCGCGTCGCCCCACCCCCGCCCCGCCCTGGCGTCCGGGATGGCGCATTACAATATTATTGCTGTTACTTGGTATGCGCCGCGATAACTTCCGGGCTAAGTGAAACAATTCAATTCGGCAAGGCGCGGGCCGGGGCTGCGGAAAGAGGTTCTGTCGACGGGGACGGAGCGGCGTGAGTGGTAGTGGATGCAAGGGATACGGTGGGTATGGGTGGCGGGAAGGCGCTGTGAAAGGGATGGGGCGTGCATATGGAGCAGCGGGAGTGGTGGGAGCGCCGGAGGAGGATAGAAGTGACGGTAGCAACAGGGCAAGTAGATGTGGTGGGGATGGCGGTGTGTGAGGAACTGTTGTGTGACGAGGCCGGAAATCTGTCAGGAGGTAGAGGCGATGGTTTGGAGGGGGTAGTGTGTCGGGTGCTATGGTGTGATGGGGCCGGTAGTCTGTCGGGGACTGTGATGTGGCGGGACAGGTGGTCTGACGGGGAGTGTGGTGTGACGGGGCCGGTAGGGTAACGATGGGTTGTCGGGGACAGTAGGATTGCTGGGTGAACCTGTTAGAAGGTGGTAGGGTGGCGAGGGTGTCGGGAGTGGTAGTGAAGAAGGGACAATGGAGAAACGGTGCCAATGGGGTGGTGGAAATGATGGGGTAGCACAGGGGGCGGTTGGGTAGTGGGAACAATTGTATGGCGGTGGGGTTTCGGAGGTGGTAGGTGTGAGGCAGAAATTGGCAAACCTTGTTGGTCAACAAGCGTAATTTTGAGGTTGAAAATTGGAGATAATTATATCTCTGTCAAATGGAGATATCACCCATATAATTGTGAAGTTTTTAATTACAATCGTTCTTATCTACTGAAATGATGGAATCGGAGAATAATAGTAATAGCCTTTTACGTAGCATTAAAATCGAAGATGTTGTAAACGAAAACATAAAGACAAAATATGAACACTCCTCCATGTGAATATATAGATATCTGCACATGATCACATTGTTGTACAATTAAAAAGAAATCTTGAAAATGAGATCAAAATACATACTTTTTTAAGTACCTATCACAGATTAAGACACAAACTATTGATCGGCACAAGTTATTCTATATTTATTTACATTTATTGCAACTTAAAAAAATATTTATGAAAAATTGTGGCTTCAAAACGTGAGAAATTATCCAATACGGTTCCATATTTCCATTGTTCAATGGGGAGGGAGATTTTAAAACATGAAAGGATGCATTTCTTTTTTAATTTGAATCTATTTAGAATTATAACTATTTAATTACTACAATACGTTCAATTTGTATATTTTATTTTTACAAACAATTTAAAAAGACATTTTCAATACTTTTTATTAATACATCTCTTTGTACTTCGTTTTCTCTAGAAATAGAATTTTTATTGCAGTTAGCGTCTAAAATACATAATATTTTAAAATATATTAATGTATTAGGATTAAAATACTACCAAACAACATAATTTCATACCTGTTTGAAAGTATTAAAAATGTATAATATTCTGTTATATTTTTAAAGGGTGAGGGAGGGGCGATGACACCCGTAGCCTCCTCCGAAACCGTTGTAGGGGTAGTGGAGTGGAGCGACCGTGAGCCCGATACAACCCTCCCCCTCCCCCTCCCCTACCACCCCTCCCGCGAGGCGGATGGCGTAGGAATCTGTACCTCGATATCGGCTGCTGGTGCCGAGCCGCTCGGCGGAGGGGGCGGGGCATCCGAATGCGAATTCGGCGAAACAGCGGCCGCCGAAACGGTTTTCCGCGCTCCAGGTCCACACTCCTCTCCAGGGAATATTCATGGGATGGAAGATTGTGGATTTGGGGTTCACGTCGCGGTCCTCACAAGGTTATCGTCTTGGCCTTTGTGATACTTGCTTTTACATACTTTGTTTTTCGTATTTTTTTTCTTATTTCCATGGTGAGAAGGGAACCCGAAAAGGCATTGGCAACTGCTTCAAAGTATTGAAAAATAAGGTTAATAATGCTGAAAATAATATTCGAAGAGCAATGAATTGACATCGTTATAATTTTATATTTTCTTAATCAATCAACGAATCTTTCTCCCTTTCAAACACCTTTGCCCATGTCCCGGAGCAGAAATGAATATTACGAAATATGAAATACATAATGTTATGAAATGAATCATAAAATTATCAAATGTTTGTATTTGGACTACTTGAAGTTAAATTGAAGAATCAAGACGACAATTGATATTTTGCTGAAACCTTGGAACCACTAAGTGAAGGATTAGTAGATGTTTCATCAGGATTTAAAAACAGATGGAAATCAGATACCATGATCAATGAATTGTATGTTTCCAGGATGATTGATAACTGGTGGTACTTAATAAAAGATAACATTTGCCTGGACCAAAAACGTCAATTCTCTCAGCATTTGTTTTTAACAAAAAGGGAGAACATATAATTTCTGCTATAGTTTGATATATCAGTATTCATTTTAAACTATTAGATCAGAACTATTAATTCAGTACAATACTATTAAATATTTGGCCATATTTTTAATATTTTACATTTTTATGTATTATGAAGTATAGTTACCAACTAAACTAGTGGTGCTACAACAGCTATTACTTTCCAGTATTAGAGGAAACAGCTACGTAGTACTGTAATATTGCATTTTATGCGCTACAACATCTTTGCTATTATTTGAAAATGTCCAATTCAACCAAGAAACATACAACTCACTGTTTCCATCGCAGTATTGTCAGAACTATGTGAATTCTACAACTGCACAAAAATAGAATACAAAAGTTTATTTATTTATTTGTCAAAAAACAGTAAAAACTGTATATGACGTGTGGGGAGAGACATTTATCTGCGCACATTTCCTTGAGGGCCAGAATTAAAAAAGAAAAAAAAATTGTAAACCTGTATTGGAAAAAGAAGCCTGATACCCTGGACAATATAGAAATGCATTCCATAGGACCGTGATTGGAGAAGAGTTTTCTAAAGCCATGCAGCAAATACTCTACTGACTACAAATGGTACAGCATTTGGTGCCAAAATTAAATATTTTCATGCAAATATCAACATAAATTAGACCATTATAACTTATTTTCATACATCTCCATCAGGTCACAACAATGACACGGAATTCACAGATATTCGCGAGCTCAAAGTGAATTCCATTGTTGCAGACCCTGCATTGTCGCTATTCTGAGAGCAATTAACTTTTTTACTTTTTATTTCAAATATTTCAAAACAAACAATTCCTAAAATATTAATGTGTAAATGTATAACAAAAGGTCGAATGTAAGAAACGAACAAAGAAATAATATACAGAATTGCAAATTCTAATTTACGACGCAAACCAGCTGTCCGAAGCGTAGCATATTTACAGCGGGCTATTATGATTGTCACAAAGTTGTAGAAAAACTATTCGTATTTTGAAAAAATATGAATGACCTTATTTGAAGATGTATTTTTGGTAAATACATTTAATTTAAAAAATGCATTTTTAAAATTGAAGTTGTTAAGAAAACGAAAAACGAAGCGCAGTCGATTCCGAGCGGGCTATTATGTTTGTCGGTAAATTACAGAAAAACTACTCATATTTTCAAAAACTTCAACATGACCTTATTTTAAGATGTTTTTGATAAGCATATTTCATTAAAAACAATCGTGTCTTCACAATTGTAGTTATAGAAAGACGTGAAAATTTATTTATTTTTAAAAACTTTTTGCCAAAACAGGCATTTCAACGAACATGAAACATGCACTATTCTCTTAAGCTTCCTTTATGCTATCTTCACATCCCAATTTGATAAAAAAAAATGGGTAGCGGTTTTTAAGAAAAAATGGTTTAAGAAAATAAAAAATTGTCTGTGACACAATTTTTCGAAAGAAATACTTATGTTTTTTGAAAAATTGAACAAGAAGACCTGTTATTTGAAGTTATTTGAAGACCTGTTTTGTATGAACACATTTTATTAAGACCAAAAATTGTATATTCATAATTGCAGGTGTACGAAGGTGCCAAAACAATTTTGAATTTCTTCAATTTTTGAGAAATCAAAGTTTTGAACCAACATAATACCTACGCCATTCTGTTAAATGACCCTTCAGACTATCCAACAATAAAATTTTGTCAAAACTTTTGGCGCTTTTTTTTTGAAAATTTTGAAAATTTCCCAGGGGCTTCATGTAAAGTACTCTCCAAAATTAAAATATCGGTTTGAAATTAAAGGAGCCGTGAGAATATTTAAATCGATCGGAAAATGTCAATTTTCGAGAAAATCGGCTGAACGGTTTAGTCGCTAGCGTTGTTCACAGACGGAGGGACGGACGGACAGACGTTTAGCTTTCAATTGGTTTTTCGGTATCAAAGGACCCACAAAATAGGGTTTCTGGCTACACCACGTGTTAGGAGATTTTTTTTCTTAATTTAGCTGGAACTGGATTTATCCTCTTTTTCGTTACTAGGGCCCTGTAATAGTTTTTCTGCCGAAAATCTGCCGTTTTTTCGCGCAGCATTACATAACTTTCCCTGTACTATACGTACGTATAGTACGTACGGAACTATACGTACTATACGTACGGAAAGTTAAATTACTACAACATTGAAAGTTATATTTTCTTCGTGACATGAAAACCGTACGTGACACGCAAAATTGGCAAGTAGGTTTCAATTCAGCACACAAAATTAAGATTCCTAGACTCGTTCAAATGTAAATCTCGAAGGAATATATATTATTTTGTTGGCATGTGTCATTTCTGGAGAATTATTCGTGAAATTCATAATGCAGAATGTGAATGCAGAATGTGAAAAAATATTTCATAATGCAGAATATGCAGGTTGAAGATTTTTATGTCAGGAACGTGTTTTGTTACTTGGATTAAATGGTAATATTTGTCCTAGTTTATTGTGAAGGTAGAAATTCACAATATAGTTCATAATAAAGAAATATTTGCTATTCGTTGATTAACGATTTCTCTCATCAAACGGCCTCAAAATGCAACATCGTTTTATTTTGAAATTGTTTTATGAAATCTTCTTATACTATTAGTCGTATTGTAACAGGGTTTGCACTTTTCATATTATGTTATATGGTTTAAACATTACTGTGAATAATTTGGAAGTCTTTCGTATGTTCCGCTAAAATAAACAGTCAAATTTCTTCCTCAGTGAAGTTAGATGGAGATAATGCATTCAATAACGTAGTAATGTTCCATGTGTGGATAATGTTCAAATATGTAGTACCAACTTGGAAGACTCTTGCAGGTAAGACGATCAAGCCTGAGAGGTAATGTTAAGGTGACTATATCCTGGGGCTGTTTTGCCTTCCTAATTTCCGTCATGATAATGAACCCAGCATTATAGCTGGCACTTACTCAAGGAAGTACCCACATTTTGATTATAGACCTTAGGAGCATCACTATCAAATCTCTCCTTTATGAGTCAAGTGCATACTGGTGCGCACTGAGCAGGCGATAAGATCTTGCAATATTCGGTAGGAAACTAACGATTTGGAAATATGTAGTACTTAAACACCCTGCGCACTTCTAATGACGGTAGAAGTAATATTTTAATATAAGGGTCGGTGTTGTATTGATATAATGGTAACGATCACAGAATTTGAGTTTTGGTAGTAGATGAACAGCCTAATTATATATATTCCACGTTTATTTTGTTATGGAATTTATACAACCTATTACATTTATGACTAATGCCAGAGCTCTTGAAACAAGTGCTCTTGTCCATTCACCTGGAGAGCGTTTCGGGGAATTTTCTGATTCTAAAAGTACACAAGTTGCACAATTACTGTATGTGAAAAAATAATGTAAACAAGTAGCGTAAAAAGTAAATAGTAGTCTGCAAGGTTAGTATAAGATTAGGTTTAATATCTAGGTTAGTACCCCCCTATATAACTGTATAAATAAAAGACATTATACATTAGTGATGGTGTGAAGGAATTGGTTCTGTAGTATTTGGATTTTGTTGATGTTCCTTTTTGCAGCATTAATCAATACTTGGCAGGCGTAGAGAAGAGTCGGTTTGATTATTGTATTACTGTATTAGGGTACAAATCTGCTACAAATGAGAGAGGAGGCGAAAAGTATAATATTCCCAACGCCATTTTCGTGACCAACTTTTTCTTTTCATCCCGAAACTAAAATGAATATTCAGATATATCAAGAACGAGTTGTTTTTAAACAACTGGTCTAAAAATACATATAGTATTTTACGTACTTTTTCAATTAGATACTTTGAACTAACGCAGAAACTGAGATAGGGTCAAAATGAAACCTTCGTCTTAGGAATGGGTTCGTACATTTTATGAGTTGTTACACATGTTAAATAAACTTAATTTCACCTACGTGTTTTTAAGAATCCATTACGTGATGCGAATAAGCACAAAAACTTCGCTTGACACTCCGCCGACAAAAAAGTCTCTCCAAACACTGCGACGGTCGCTTATCGAAAGTTTGGACGTGTTTGTCACAAGCTTACAACTACACAAGTGAGCGCCTTCCCAGCGCGAGTTTGACTCTCCTAAATATACGAAAATTTCTTCCTTACCAAAGTATTCGTTGTTCCTTCCTGTCTTCAAGGCTTCCGCCTTTCTTCACGAAATTCCACCTCCTGCAGATCATTCGCCGGAGTATCTTCAAAGGCCTAAAGACGCAGCCAAATTGAAGGCGAGGCGGACGGTGGAGGGCTCAAGGTTCCAGGAACAATTTGACAGCGCGCGGATCGCTATAAAGTCAGCGCCGTATTTGTCTACCCGCGCAGCAACATGATACTGCTCGATCGCTGCGCAGTACTCGTACACCCGCTCCATCACTCCAGGAATTTCTAATATCCACTTATCACATCGGCTCCCGGTCGCGCCTCTAACGCCGGCTGCGTCGCCGCCGTCGCTTTTATGTCGGAGAATGGCAGGAATTTCCGCCTCGCGCCGAGATAACAAATTAATTTCAATGTCTCGCGAGATAAGAAACACCGCGCCCCCGAACGGCATCGTGGCGTCGCCGGGAAGACGCCGGCACAGCGGCATGGAGGGGGTGCGGACGCGGGACGGAGCGGGCGGGGTGATTGTTGGGGCGGGTGGGTCTGCTCTGTGAACCCCGTGCCCAGCCTCCCCAATTACTCATGCCTCGCGCGCCGACCTCTCCGACGGCTTTGATGCATTCCATTCGTACAGATCAATCGACTAATCGGCGTAGCACGAAATTGCGAAACAATTCCAATATTCGTGGAAAGCGCGGGTGGTGGATGCGGTGGTGGCGTGGAGGGCGGGGGCGGGGTGACGACCGCCTCCGCCCCTCCACATTCGTCCCCGCCCTCGTTTCGCCGGCGTTGCTCCGCTCCACTATGGTTTACTCGACCCATTTCCGTGGCCAAAATTAATAACTGTTCATTGTGAAGAATGTATTAGGTGCCAATGCGTCTCATGCATTAAAACAACAATACCACACATTTTGAAGAAAAAATATATTTATATTTAAAATATTGATAATTTAGTTTAAATAATAATTTAGTTTATATAGATAATTATAATATAATATATATATATAATATGTATAATATATATACATATATATATATATATATATATATATATATATATATTAGTATAACTGTTGATAATGTAGATACCTTTTTCAATAAAGGATGAGACACTGATATTGTCTGGTATCAATGTTTTATTAGAGCTTAAAGATTTTCGATGTTGGATGTTCGAACTTCGTTTTCCCCCCAGAGGCTGTAAGATAGCTCTGATGATGATAGCTAAGCTATCGAAAAAGATCTTTAAGCTCTAATAAAACATTGATACCAGACAATATCAGTGTCTCATCCTTTATAATATATATAATGTAATATAATATATAATATATATAATAATATATAGATAGTTTATATAGATAATAATTTAGTTTAAATATTTATATTTTTATCTAAAATGTTGAATTAATACATGCCAGTTTAACTCTTGTTATTAACTACCTAATTATACTGCAGCCAATAATCTATTAGAATTAAAACTCTCTTTCAAAATACTTTTATCATTCTTCAAATTATCATCTCCTTCTTTGCATCTTCTTCTACTTCTCTGTAACTTCCACGATTTCTTTGTTCATTGTCAGCATAGTTCTTATTTCAGAAGGACCATTTAATTTGTTTTGGCTTCTAATCCTATTTTCTAAATTAATGCCAGAAATCACGGTAACTGAAGCGTGGATTGCTTTATTGAAAGTGTTTACTTCACAGTATTGTGCACAGAGAGTAAATATATGAAAGTAGAAAAATTACATTTTGGCCATAGAATTGGGTCTCAGAATCCATAGTGCGCCAACCTTGCCCCCACCACGCCCACCGCAGCCCATTGCCTCCCCCGCCGCCCCCGCTTCCAGGCCTTCTGTCTGGGCCGTCGGAGCGGCCTTTCCGTGCTGCAGGAGGCTTCCGGCACAATGGTTGGCTGCTTCCGGCACGCTGGCCGCTCCAGCACCCCGTCCGCCGCTCGTGTCTCCCTCCACGACGGCCGCCCAAGTGCGTGTCGATGCAGAACAATTAGAACGCTTCACACCAACACCGATTGCCACCGATACATCAATACATCTGTGACAACTAGAGGTAAGATGCATCGTATATTTTTTCCAATCCAAATGTTTATGTTGGAAACGGTTTTCGCAACGCGGATGTGGCAACTCCTCATTTTTCGAGGGCCACCGAATCTTTTGATAGTTCGATTCCTGACGATATCCTTAGACAACTTCTTCTTCTTCTCTTCCTCCTTCTTCTTCTTCTCCTCCTCCTCCTTCTTCTTCTCCTCCTCCTCCTCCTTCTTCTCCTTCACCACCTTCTCCTGTTTATACAAACAATATTGGAGTATTTGTCTTTGAATTCAAAATAACTGCTTTTATAATCCCATACACCTATTTATATCATACTTTAACCCAAAAAATTATTTTCACGATTTTGGGCGGTCTAACTGGGGTAATCCGCGAAACGTCTGAATCGATTTCTTTGCGGTTTTCACTGAAACGTAGAGTTTTGACGTCAGTATTGTAGGCCACATTCTTCAAATTTTTTCTCGTACATGACGAAAAACATTTGTTGTTTTTTCATGAAAAACATTTTATGCACGTGACATTCAAAACGAGAAATGTTGCAACTGCATGCGATTTTGTAAAATTATTCCCTTCTTCACTCCTACCCCTTAAAAGTAAATTTAAATATACACAATTTTTAGATTGTTGCGAACTTCCCGAATATGTTGGAAATTCACCTAAGTGAATTAAACTTTGATTAAAGTCTTTCCATGAAATTTCCTTCTAAATGTTTTTCGATTCGTTCAGATAACACAATAAAGTTTTGCGTAGATAATGTTAAATCATTATTGGAAGTTTGCCTGGAATATGCAAAATTGAATCTCATGAACTCCTTATAAATTGTTCTCTTCTCATTTGGTATATTATAGGTTAGACTGCTTCAATACTGTGTTTATAGACCACACATTAGTTTCATATACAATACATATTTATTCTTCAAATCTTGAACTACATTTATTACGACGTTTTGATGTGTAGGTATACAAAAATGCATCTGTTTACAGCTCATAGCAACAAGGGTATTAGCAACAATAATCGAAGCAAACATTGCAGGTCGATACGGGGCGGAGTCAGGTAACGAAAAGCGAGACGAGGCTGAGCAGAGTGAGAAGGTGAAGGTTAGGGCTGAGAAAGAAGGAAGAGGCACGGCGAGATCGCGAGAGACGGGAATGGAATGTGCTACTTCAGGCCAGGGGGAATTAGGACAACGTAAGGCGGGATTGATCGATTGATTGATTTGTGATTCCGGGCGCGTCAAGAGCTAAGGTCATTCGTCTTGTAAGTGTACTTTTTTTAAGGGGAGGTGGCCGTGATCTTCCTTCCCCCGACGGCGCATTTCAAAGCCGACATGGGTCAGCTTGCGGGCATTTCCTCCGACTAGGTATCTCCACCAGCATGGCACCGCCCCAGCCGGGACAAGCTCTAAGCTCCCGACTGGTCTCCCGACGTGCGTGATTGTGTCGTGCATGTAGGTGTACTTGTAAGTAAAAAGCGGACATTGGACAAGGAAGAGAAAGGAAAGATTGCGCATGGTAAGTGGTCCGTTAGTTAGGATACTGCACCGGCATTTACCTGGTCTTGATCGGAGAAACTATGGAAAACTACCGATCAGAGCAGCCGGTCGCTAGAATTCACCAGACAGAGGCTGAACTCAACCCAGATGTCAACCTAGTGTCGAAAATCCTACCACCGCGCACAGTGTGTAATTTTGAGGAAAGGAGGAAAAAATTAATAACTCTCTTTGAAATGAATTTCTTGTAGTTTTTGGAGGTCTGTTCTGTAAGTAATGTCCAAATAAAGAAATCTGCTCGTAAAACGTAAATTTTTACAAAATATTTTGTAAAATATGTAGGAAATTTGAATACTTTAATTAGCCCTCATGACAGTATACGTTTTTCAAACGTTGAATTTGTTTAACTCTATTGGACATGATATTTGAATTTACAAAAAATACTATGCAAGAAAAATGAAATGAAAGTATACAAAAATAAAAGCCAAAAATGAAAAAAATGATAACAAAAATTAAGTGAGAGGAACTGAAATGAGAAAATTAAGTGAGACAACAAATATTTACAAATTAGTTTGAAACACTACCCGCGTATTTTTCTGATGGTGATTTTTCTAAATATGCCGTCTCTTTTTTGCCTTATTCCTTCATTCTAAAAGCATGAACAGTTCATGTTTCACTTTTTTGGGTGCAGTTATAGTTTTGGCGCGTATGCTTGACTTGAATGGATCTGAGTTAATAAGCAACCGGTGGAGGAAATTCATATTTGCGTTTGCTCTTGACATTTTTCTAGTTCTTTTTTCGCCACTTTCGCTTTATTTTCTTCTACTCTCACTTACTATGTTCGTATTTCTGAACGATAAGAAATGTGCAAAATGCACTCAAGATGTGTACATACTGGTGGGTTGAAATATTGATATCCATCATCAATGCAAGTGACAATGATACAGGCTTTTAAAGAATGGATCTTCGAGCTTTGTTAATTGTAATTCTCCTATTGGAAGAGGCTTCACAGAGCTCCTTATCTATAACTGCCACATATCTTTTTGTCATACTTCCTTAATTTGATTTCAATAGCTATGGATAACTTTTCTGAGCTAGTAGTGTCTACAAAAGGTTTCAATTGTATGGTTTTAGCTTTAATCCCAGAGTAGCTGAAAGACTCATTAGGTCTTCTAGCTCTATTAATTTTTAGATTTATTTGTGATGGACTTGGGACTGCCTTTAGCATTTAATCAGGAAGAGTTAAGAGTCGACCTCTTTACTTCTTACCGAGTTTTGCAATCCGGTTTCAACTTTTTGACAAATACATCTACGTAAGACTTAATTTTGTCCAAAAATGCTTTGTGGGGTTCTATAATTCCTAAATCACGTAAGAATACATTTAATACAGCTTCAGATCTCTTATCAATTGAATTTGTTATTCATATATCAAATAACAACCTGCGGGTAACTTGAAGACACTTTCTGTAAAAATGTATATTTAATTCAGATAAGCAGGTATAAGCAACTAGTCTTTTCACGATTAAGAACCCAAAAGTACTAGTTTTAAAATGTATATGGCCCGAAAGGTGTATAATGGGTGTATAATACACTAAAACTCTAATTGAATTTAGAGAAGTGTAATACATTCAATATAAATCGCTCACCTTTTCCATTAACGATTTTAGGCACATCAAAAATGAATACTTAAATTTTATCCACATAAAAATAATCGTAAAAGCATGTAGATTACTAATAGTAAACCCACAAATCACAGGATGAGACGAGTAGTGTATTCCTACCAAGATAACTTTAAGGACTGAAAAGGGCCATTCGGAGCTGAGCGCTGGCGGAGCGGAGATGGACGTCTTTGGACATGCACCATGGGGTCCATGTGACCTTCAAGAGAAAACTAACAACGTTTCCACATAGTTCAGACATACTACTACACAGAAATATAACAATTTTGCTATTTCAGATCAGTCGAAAATTGAATTTTTTCCAGCTAGTTGGCCAAAATTACACACTGTGCGGTGTAAGAGTTTTCGACGGCCGCTAGAACTCTCCTCAGACAGCGACTGAACTCGATCTATCTATACTTAGGGTTTTATTTCTTGGCGCGTGGGGCTTGTCTTCACGATGATATATCTCATGGTATTTCCGTCGGCGTTCTCGGTCGTGCAGCTAGGAGTTGCATGATCGCCAGCACTGCCCGATACAGTCGTAATCATGCGACTCCAAGCGGTACGACTGAGAAAGACGCGAATGCCGTGAGATATTTCATCGTGAAGACAGGCCTCCACGCGCCAAGAAATTAAAAACCCAAGTATAGATAGATCGAGTTCAGTCGCTGTCTGGAGGAGAGTTCTAGCGGTCGGTTGCTCCGATTGGCAGTTATGTGTAGTTTCTCCAGTGTGATGCCGCGGTAGTACCCTAAAAAACGGGCCATGGACGCGTTCAAACTTTCCGTTCTCTTCCTTGACCCCTCCTTACACCACATACTTATACACATACTTTTACACGCCCTACACTACCATACATGCCGGGAGATCAGTCGGGAGCTTATAGCTTGTCCTGGCTGGGGCGGTGCCCCGTTAATGGCAGATTTCTGGTTGGGGACAAAACCTGCATGCCGGGAATCGCCATCCAGCGAATCTTGCATCATCTTGCGAAAACATGCACTACAATTAGCACAAAATGATCTTAGCAGTTGACGCGTCCAGAATCACTAATCAGTCAAAGCCACATCCCATCCGCCTCAAGGAGAGCACTGCTGGTTGCTAAGTTATTCTTTGTAATCGAGGGCCCTGCTCAAAGAATATTCTTTAGACGGGCGCCAAGTAGCAGCTGCTCAAAGAATGGCCGAATCGAAGAAACGGGTCTCAGATATCTACGTTTTAAAGTGCCAAAATCCTATTGCTAATGGCACAAATGTTCGAATGTATTTGACATTTTGTTATTTAAAATGCATGGTTTAACAGCATTCTCGTTACAAAAACTGATATATTAAAGTGATATTAAATAAAGAAACATATCAATCTAATAGAAATCGAACGCTCATAGAACTTGCTAATGTGACTTCCTTGGGGCTTCTTTGCTCTCCCTGAGACTGCTACTGAAGTACAACATAAACGACATGTTCATGTACTTCAGAAATAAACATTGGAAAGGAAATGAATAAAGATGTGGCAATACGTAACGCGTAATATGTAAAGAACAAGACAAATATATTATTAAATTAATTTGGATTGGAACAATGCATGTAGAGAGTGACAATCTCTATATATAAAATTCTTGTGTCACAGTTAGTTACCATACTCCTCCGAAACGGCTGGACCCATTTTGATGAAATTATATATATATATATATATTATATATATATATATATAATATATTCAGTAGGTCTGAGAAGAGGTTGTTATCTATTATTTATACCCCTCAGTGATGAGGATGGTCCACACCAATTTTTTTTAATTTTTCGCACCAAATGTTTTAGGCAACCGCTACACACGGTGGGTATTTCACACGGGCGGTATTTCACCCCGCTACACGGTGTTTCTCTATATTACGCACCTGCTCAGCGATGTGCAGAATCTGCTATTAAATGTGAATACCACGGAGAGAGACGGTGAAAGAGAGAGACGGAGAAATCTCTTTCTCCGTCTCTCTCTTTCACCGTCTCACCGTCACACCGTCTCACCGTGAGACATAGAAAGAGAGAGGAGAAAGAGACACGGAGAAAGAGAGATCGAGAAAGAGAGACGGAGAAAGAGAGAAGGGAAGGAGAAAGAGAGATATAGGGCAGAACAATGTCTGCTGGGCTCAGCTAGAAAAAATGTTTGTCTCCGCGAATACATTGTTGCGTTAGGTTTGCGTTATTAATACTATAATTAGCAGGGAAAAAAAGCATAGCAATTACTATTTGACTACAGGTAGATATGAATTGAGACTAGGAACTTGTTTTAATAATTTGTGATGTTTGTTGCTGGGAAATGTTTAATTAGCGTTAATTAATTAATGTTTAGTTATCCTTCGGAAGTTGATATTAAATTCTGGAATGTACAAAATGGAGAATAGATTCATTGTTGAACAGTTAAAAATGTGTACATGTATTTTATAACAATTTTTAATGATTGTTCTTTAGAAGTTTATTTATTATCGTTAATTATTTTCTCCTGCCGTCTTTTATTATATAGATTTTCGTTTTACTGCCATTTTAGTGCAACAATAGGTAAAGAAAACCTAATTGATTTACATGATGTAATTATCACTTGATCAGTATCCCCGCAAGGCGTCTACCGGCGTCACTTCCGACCAGTGTTGCCAGATGTACCGCATTTCCGCATTTTATATTCGTATTATCAACACCTAATTCGCATTAAGCGTTGAGGATGCCAAAAAAATCTGCATTTCCATCATAGTGGATTAAAATCCATTTTTTAAATTGTCCTCTGTTATTACAATGATCGTTAGATGTCCCGCTACCTATGGTTGACAAAGTTTGAATGTCCAAAATACTGTCTCTATTCGATTAAAGTAGAAAGCAATAAAACACAATCATCCACCAATCATTAGGGCTTTATCCAATTGCCGTATTCGAAAATTGATGACCAAGCACCAAGGTGTTGTCGTGAACTCCGTCCTTTATTGTCTTACTGTTAGAGATTCAGAGGACAATAGGTGACAACATGTTGGTTAGTCGTTTTCGAATACGCCAAATAAGAATACGGATCGTCGTTCAGATTCTTACCGCGTTATTCAAGCCGGAGAATGATGCATTTCGCGGGATATTGAAATTAAAAATGTTGAAATTACGTTACTCGGCTTCATATTAAACTGAGATTAAAAACAAATTGAAAGTACATTTATAACAAAAATTACTGATATTTTATATTTTTAATTTCTTGGGTGAATCGAGAACATTATATAGTGAGAACAAACATAGAACAAATATAGCGAGACAATATCGCATTTATTTAATTAATAAAATGGAATTCTATGTCGATATATGAATTATTGATGTTTTCCCCTATTTTTAAATTATATTAGTAAATCCGCATTCATTAGAAGAAATCCGCATTTTCGAACTTAAAACTTCGCAATCGGAAGTTTCACATCTGGCAACATTGCTTCTGACCCAATAAGCAGTACGGAGTAGGGATGAGATCTCTCACACAATAAGCAGTTTCTCACTCATTACAGTTTTCGGCCATTATTTTATTGTTTGGGTGTTAATCGTAATTTTACAATTATCATTTTTTCTATTTCGGTGTAATTTGTAAATAATTTATGATTAATTTGCAGGGCTCTAATGAAAACGTTGTCGAAGTCATCATTTTAAATGGCAAATTTTGAGGTGATAATGTATTACTGCCACGGATCCCTATTATACCCACAGATGTGCCAATTCAATTTAAACGTCTTCAATTTCCGTTAAGATTGGAATTTGCGATGACTATCAATAAGTCTCAAGGCCAAACGATTTCTGTTTGTGGCTTATTTTTAGCACACCATGTTTTTTCACACGGTCAGTTATACATGGCATGCTCTCGAGTGGGCAAACCATCCAGTTTTTTGGTGTTAGCTAAAGATGGGATAACAAAAAATATTGTACATTATATTGCGTTGAGGAATTGATTTTTAGTTAAATTATTATAATTAGCAATATATATAATTTCAAAACAATAAATTACAATAAATTAAAACATAAATGTTTGGTATTGTGTTATTTGTATAATCTATCATCGTTCACAGCGCTTCATGCCTCTTCAACTCATATATACCACATCCTCAAACACTGACAATTATTTAGTAATTTTTATACTAAAACAATCCTAGGATAAATTTATATGGCAAAACAACGTTTGCCGGGTCAGCTAGTGTTATATAAAAAGAAAGGACAGTCGTGACTTGTTTTGAGAAGCAACGAAGGAAAACTGAAAACAGGAGATCGACCCAAGAATGAAAACAAAAGAGATGTCGATTTTGTAAACATTAGATAGATGCGTTTTGGTGGCGCTGAGGTGCGGATCGTGAGTTGCAGGCAGAGATGATAGATTTTCTTAAAGTAAGTAGAGAAGCGTTTTGATCGTGGCGAGGTACAGATTGTGAACTGTAAGACGAGACTCGAGGCTTTCTGAAAATAGTTTGCAGAAGTGAGATGCTTGGGTGACGCGATCATAAGAACATTCGGACGCAACATTAACTGTTGATGGAATATTTAAGTACGTAATTATTTACGTGTGTGGATGTAGCAGAAATGGACTTTGCAGCCTAAACAAGAATGATGATTTATGGTGAATGGTAGCAGCAGACGACGTTCAAGAGTGCTGTTCAGCTTGTCGACAGGGAAGTATAATCGGGAGAAAATAAGAACTTGATTCGTCAGAAATCTCGAAGTTCAAGGCCCAAGAATGTCTCTAAATTTAAGTTAGATTTAAAACTAAAGAAATTGTTTTTTTCAAGTTAGTTGATGGCCATCAAAAGGGAATTGTTAATATTAGAGAGGAATTATCAAAATTAAACAATTTTGAAAAAAGAGATTATTGAATAAAGAACACGGTCGACACTTCATGTCGCCGATGCTACAGCCATACCATTGTTGTCATTAATTGAAATAGAAACCGTTCATAAGAAACCATCCTATTCATTTTTGTTATTTGCTCGTAAATATAAAAATATAACGAACCGAAATCTTGTACAAGCTAACAATTTACAATAATTTTAAAATAAAATAGCTGATATTGTCAGGGTATGTAACACATCATCCACATCCATGGACGCCCCTGCTCGGAACCATTACATTACCATGCATTGGCCCACTGTTATGTTTTCAATATCCTTCTACAAAAATTTATACTCAAATATTTCGATACAATTTTAAAAAATCATGCCAGTAAATGAAATGAAAATTATTGTGATCATTTGAAAGGCAGACACAAGATAGCGACGGGAAGAACAATAATGCACTTTCCGCCCGGCAGAGACATAACGACCAATGACATACATTGCCACCGCATTTTTAAGTCAAAAGGAAATATTATGCAATGTATGAAATATTACAAAGCCCTCGTTAACGTGTTTATGAGTGACGGATATTAAAGGGACCTAACATTATTTGAATTAATATTTTCTTTACCTTACCTTACCTCACAGTACCTTACATTCCTGAAAGAACGTGTAGAACGACTAAATACACTGACAAGCCGTAGATATTTGGCATAGTGTTTGCTTTTTCCAATGTAGTGTTTCATGTTGATTTCATCTAAAAATTTGTTTGCTCTGTCACGCCAGGTTATTAAGATATCGATAAAAATTAATTTTCAGGAACACATTCATCAATTTTTTTATCTCTATATTTTTTGTATATTTTCATGCAATGCCACAATATTTTCGTCGTTTGTGAAAATATTAAATTGAAGGTAATACTTTACAGCATTTTCGATATCGCATAACTAATCTTTCATTGTTTCTTTTTTATTTTCAATATTCCGTCACTCGCGCGTCCATTCTTTGCACGAGTACTCTCGT
Source organism: Acheta domesticus (assembly GCA_031308135.1). Lineage (NCBI taxonomy): Eukaryota > Metazoa > Arthropoda > Insecta > Orthoptera > Gryllidae > Acheta > Acheta domesticus. The sequence continues at coordinate 1,552 of JAHLJT010009058.1, read as the reverse complement.
GCTGACTCCATCCGCCATTCACTCACTATTTAGTTTCCTTGTCTTGTATTATTTACGTCTTTATGTGTTTCTCTTTGTTATTGCACAAACACTTGTTAACACAATATTTGAAATATTACACATCACAAGTATAATTATGTATCTATGGCGATTTAAGAATCATCAACATTCTCTTTGGAACGTCTGACAGTACACGTTCTGCTGTTATATTTGCAATAAGGACAGTACAGATAGCACTACTACCTAAAGAAAAATTGGCATATCAGAACTACAATGCAGCCAGGAAATAAAAATGTCCTTTGTGTACCGTTTATTGATCCTGACAACGTACTCATGCCACCTCTTCACATTAAGCTGGTAATTATGAAAAATATCCTGAAGGCACTAGACAACGACTCGAATGCTTTTCGGTACATGTGCAACAAGTTTCCAGAGTTGAGTTATGTGAAAGTGAAAGAAGGTGTGTTCACAAGTCCACAAATAACAAGGTAATTGCTTTTCCTTGTAAAGTATACATTTGCTGTGTAAATGCTGCGAAGAAGTGCATCAGTGCCTACAACAACCTGGGTGTCAACATGTCCCTCAAAATTCATCTCCTTGACTCGCATCTTGACTTCTTCCTCAAAAACCTAGGTTCAGTCAGTGACGAATATGGTTTTCACCAAGAAATCTCGGCGATCCAGTAACGTATAATGGTCAGTGGAGTGCAGCAATGTTAGTTGACAACTGCTGGAAACTTCAGCTTAACTTACCAATTGCTCAGCACAAACGGAAATATACCGCCAAGAAATTCAAACCAAATTCACCTTAGATTAAGTATTTTTGAAGTGGGTGTATTACACCCTGAAATATGAATCCTATTTATTAATATATAGTATGCGTGCCATGTGACTCAATCTCACTACTTTCTTAGCTAATTCCATGTTCATTAGTACTCGTGTAACAAAAATATTCTAGTGAAATATAAATGGTTGAAGAAGTATATCCAAAAGACGGTGGATGGGTGACACAAATGGCTTCCATATTTTGAATCAGCACGTTTCACTTAGCTTAGAATAAGTGTTAGATACCAAGACATCCGACAACTTTTAAAATTTGTTCTTCAGTGATATCGATGCCGTAAGGTGTGGTTATAAACTATCCCTCTGACTTATGGGTTTAAGTCGGGAATCTAAGAACTCTCACGATCTTTTCACTTTCTCGCCCTCTCTTCGTAGTCATGCTGCGAAGAACTGCGAGTTTTCGACAGAAAAACTCTTATTGCCGGGCTCTGGTATTAAAAAAGTGGATATCTACTGTTGATACATTTAGGGGAGAAATCCTCTTACACGTGGTGAAGCCAGAATCGCTGTTTTCTGGGTACTTGACACCGAAAAATTGATTGACGGCAAAATGTCTGTCGGTTTGTGGTCAACGCCACACACTTAAAACGTTCAGCCGATTTTATTCAAAATTGATATTCCTAGATCAATTTAAAAAACTTAAGGCACTATGAGTTTCAAACGGAAATTTTTATTTTTGGAAAGTATTTTACATTACGCCTTAAAAACGT